>JASANB010001742.1:0-29784 GCA_030248155.1 Sabatieria punctata
CCTGCCGCTACCACTAATCGCCGATTCTCGCGATAGTACTTTGACGTAACGAATCGAAGTTGGATAGAAGAGATGTGTCAATATGCAGAGAGCATATGGAAGAAGTATGTCAGTTATTAAGAGCCAGTTTAAGTTAGTGGCGACCTTTGGAGGGACGCCCTGGCAAATGTTTCTCCGATTTCGCTCAAATTTTGCTATGCATGATTTTGAATTGATATGAGAAACTTTCACTGCAATTTTCAGCTTCCGAGAGCCCCGGTTCCGGAATTAGAAAAATGCCGGTTTTCGCGAATAACTCGCTCATTTTTCATCTTAGCGACTTGGGAATGGCATTTTTAGAATTGGCGCGTCCCGCTCGATTAAACTAAGTGCTTCGAAATAATTTTCGAAAAAAATTTTTCTTCGAACCCCCTCGTCAGCCCATTCCAGCAATGCTAAGGCTGGAGGGATTAGGCCCTTATCATGTGAATGAAATGTTGCGCTGTCTTTTTTGCTACAAAATATTAAAAAAATGAGCAAAGTCGTAGGGTACATCAATCAGTTCGAAAATTGAGCTTGAAAGTTGAAAAATCCAATGTCCGGGAGCACAAATTTCCGTACATGGTGTCTAATTTGAACGGCTGGATCTCTGGAACCGTTGGGCCGATTGAAAGCGCGGACCCACCGTTAGACGTGGCTTTGAACCTACTCTTTTGTGGCTATAAGCAACACTGACTTCCGGAAAGCTAGTGATTTCGACGAGATATTCAATGTACCTGAGAGTGCGTGAATACAATACCCAGGAAGCCATTCTAATTGGCATTTAGGATTTTAGCTAACAAAACTGAAATCCAAATAGTGTACCCGGTTCACTAATAGGAATTTTGCAAAATCAGTCAGAAAGAACTGCATTTTCATTTTGTCAACAAAATTAGCTGTTCATTCGTAAAGACTTCTTCAAATTTCAAGGTTTCACACAAAATCTGTTGTACTTTCAAGAATTTGTTCGAAAAAAGAAGTTTTCTACTCTCATTGACCATGAGAAGGGCACTTGAGACAGAATTTTAGTTGAAAAGAAACCTGAGAGGAACTTCAGTTTATGCTCTATGGCATGAAAACATGTGGTTTAGTAGATTCCAGAAAACAGCAGTATTACAACACTTTTGTTTGCGGTGTGCTACCAATCCTCCCTACGAAATTCAGGGCCCGCATTGTCATGAAACCTGTCTCCAAATAGAGTACCCGGGGTACACTAATTAGTGCCAAATTGTGTACCCTGGGTACACACTATTTGGAGGGGTACTTCTATTCAGCACTCTCCGGTATGATATGCTGCAACCATGTAGTTTGAGCGCCATGAATGCCAGGTGCTGATTTTGTTGTCTCAGTTGCTCCTTGCATTGTCCAATACATGTTAACAATGGGCATGGGAGTCTGGGGGTCTCCCCCACCGAAGCACATAGACCAGACCCCCCTGGATTGGCCCCTTCCATTGTGATGGTCACCCCACACCCCTGCGATTCTTACAGCAGGTCATTTTTCAGCTAATTTTTGCAATATTTCGGAATTTCAGACACTAAAATTGCAAAATTGCTTGTAGTTGAAAATAGTTTTTTCACTGGTTGTGGTTACATCACAGAACCTGCAGCTGATGCATCAGCAACATTATCATCTGGTCAGCAACAAAAGGCAAAAGAACAGGTTGCGCAAATTACAAAGCTATCTGACTTAAGTTCTCTTGGGACAAAAAAACTCAGCTGAAAATCTGTATGAAGCGACTATGAAAGCATGGTAACAGCCCAGAATAGGTCAGGGGATGTATATTCAGTCAAAGTTTTTCATTGGTAATGAAAATCGGCACATGTAACGGCAATGGCCGCTGTACATGAGGACAGAATGGCAAAATCAACAGAGTATTCTTGCTGGAAGAAAGTCGGCGATTCCGATTACCTCAAATGAGAAGCAATCCACCAAGATGAAGAAGCTGAAACTAATGACGATTTCATCATGCCTGATGAAATAGATTACTAGGGGGTCTATCAAGAAGACACTGACTCAACTTCGAGCCCTACAAAATCGATCTTATCTACTGAAAATGCTTTGTTTGACTACTTAGAAAATGGGACTTAGTGACCGTTGCCAGCATTACCATAGAAATCTTAAAAGGCGTAGCAGTCATTAGAAATCACTAGGCAATATGTACTTTTGAGGTTGACCATGCAAGATACGCAGCACAAGCCACTTTCTTAAAACTGCTTGAGCAGCTACCATATCACAGCTATCTTAATCCCAGAAATTAGAAGGAAGCTCTCCAAATGGGAACAAAAGCAAAAGAGTCCAGTGTGCAGTTGCCCAAAAGAGGTACAACCACTGGCTCTACATCAAGCTAGCTCAGTCTGTTGCTTTCAATATGATCAGATTTTTCATTACTAAATGAGAAGGAAATTGTAGAGATTGTCAGAGATAAACAAGATCCTACTGCTGTTTTGCACGACAAAGAAAACAAATGGGGTTCAAGACTAAACCTGAGAAGAAAATTAGCTATGAACCAATGTAATTATCAACTATGTATAAACTATGTATGTCCAAAAACATTTGTGGCAAACAAACCAAAACCCTGGTTATGCAAACAAACTACTGGAAATCACACAAAGCAGCTAGAATACATGTGATTCCAGGGAACAGAACAACGACGATTGGAAAAGATGAGTGCAACACTACCAAATAGATCATGAGCTACTTCTCCAGAAAAGAAGCCAAAGCCAACACAAGAGGCACACAACACTTCCAGCAAATCACACCCACAAGAGAGGAGGAAACAAAACTGTGCGAGAAATAGCTGAACTGCTATCAACTGAGGAAGCCGATGAGTTATCAAAGGCAAACGAAGCAGCAGACAGCATATCAAATACCGAGTCTGAGAAGCTCTGGAAAAACCGGAAATTGGCCAGACCTCCAAGAATGGGCCATACTCCCAGAACGTACGACCGTTGCCCCTTTTTTTTCCTCATATTTATCATTACAATTAAGTAGTACCAGCAAAGTAATATTCATTTTTCTACCCTTTCATGCCATACTTTCAGAGTCGCTTCATGCACATTTTCAGCTGAGTTTTTTCGTCCCAAGAGAACTTGAAGTCCAAAAACGAAAAGCTTTGTGATTTCCCCAGCCCGTTCTTTTTGGCCTTTTGTTGCTTTTGTGCCTTTTACATAAAATATCATCCCCAGGGATTAAATTCTATATCAAATATCATCCCCCTCATATGAATTTAATCTCCCTGGCAATTTTTCTCATTATGACATTTTCTGCATTCCTTATTCCTTTTATAGGGTTATGTGTACTCTATTGCACAATTTCACAAATGTGTTGTGACTGTATAGTGTTGTTACAATGCCAAAATTGATGATGGGAAAGAAACTTGAAGTCTTCGTCGACAACGTCAGAAACCTATCAAAGCTCTGCATGAGGAGATGGGTTAAAGCAAAGAACTCATCGCGCTAAGTGGTCACAGAGCTGATTTGTACACGATACTGCTGGAATACCATCTATCGCGACGTCATTGAATATACATCAGTTTTGTGATGCATGTCAGAAAACTAAAGCACCTCCAAAGAAGATTGACCCAGAGCTACAGTCTGTTACTGTGCCGAACAAAGCTCACTCCCTGAAGTCAATGGCTACCGCAGGGATTGATATTTATCCGAAAAAAACCTCGGCCTGTTTTTTTCATTGTTTTTCCGGTATTTTTCGGAAATCGCGGAAAAAACTCCAGCTCAAGTTCTCGGTATCCTAGGCTGGTTTTATGATTCTAACGCTTTCTAGCGCCTTCCTCAGTCTTTTCAGGCCCGAAGTACACGTGTTACATAGATATAAATCACGAAACAGGCATGAAACAGTGCCTGACAGGTTCCATAAATAACGCTATATGCAAATTTTCTTACAGCAGTTTGCATTTTTGTTTTTTCATGCCAAATTTGGTCTTTTTTGTTGTTTTTCTAACAGTTTTGAGTCAGTATGGCCTATTATACATAGCAAAAGTCCATTTTTTTAACGAAAAATATGACGTAAATTATTTGTTTTTAGCTTGAGTTTTTTCCGCGATTTATGTTTTTTTCCGACCCTTAGGAAAAAAACCGGTTTTCGGAAAAAAACAGTTTTTTTCCGGTGTTTTTTCCCACCTCACATCCCTGCTTCACCAGTCTTTCAAGAATTTATTCGTCTCTCGTGCAGCAGTTCATTCAAATCCGAGTTGAGATTTGCGGTTGCTACAGCAAAAACTCTGCTGGGTTGTTTTTTTTTGACATACCCTGTACATGTAGTATATACAGTGTTGGCCAAAAAACTCCTGAAACTATATCTCCTCCATTAATCCTCCGGACACCGGATGCTTAGCTGTAAAACCTCTCAGCCTTTGTGTAAAACGCAGGCCCGCTTGCATAGTTTAAAAACTGAATCCAGTGATTTAAACGAGAAAAGCTAATTATTGCCCAAGTAACTACCCTACCTACCTAAGTAGTAGGTATACCGTTTTTCTGTAATGCAAAGCAGGAACTCGGTTTTCGACATGTAATACTTTTAGAAAATTTATTTTCCAGAAAGTAAAAGTTAACTGCAATTCAAAATACAATCTGAAACCTATTCACCAAGTATAACAACTACGATGAAGGAATTTTTTATTACAAAATCAATGGCTCAAGCTTGAGTGAAAGAGTTTATGCCATGCCTAAAAATTGGAAGTGTGGTTGAGAATTCCTACCAAATTCAAACTTTGAATTTGATATGGAATGAGATAGTATAAACTTGGTGATTTTTGAATTCGATATGGTATGGTATAGTACTAGCTAATTGACTTTGAATTTGGTTTGTATGATTTTGGTATGAATTTGGTACAGCACCTGGTAGTTTTTGTTGTGTTAATGTCATATGTGTCTTTGGAAATTATGTTCAATCCTACCTTTCTTGAGTTTTTTTTCGAATCAAAACATGCAAAAAGGATTGGGAATATATTTTTACGCATTTGAAAAGTGTTATGAATATAGCCAACAAGCTAATACTAAATGAAAATGACTTACCAAAAATCATAATTTTATTTGGCAAAGGCGTTTGGTTTTGATATGGTATGGTGTAGTATAGAAGGAGTCGTTTTGAATTTGGTTTTGTATGGTACGGAACTGAAAGTACTAAATTCAAAGATGGATTTTAGTACTAGTACAATTTTGGTATGGTAGGCATTACTGAGTGTGTTTAGAGATTTATGTTTCTTTTCAATGCCAGAGGCACTATGCAGATCGGTTCAACTATTTGCTCCTCCAAAAATACCTTGCATTGTATGCCAATCCACCTAAATGCCGATTTAAAAATGCGTGAGTAACTTGTGGTTGTTCATTAACAGTGCATGAATTCGAGAGTGCATACCAGTTTTCACTGTTGCGCTCGTATTCTGCACAATTGCCCAATATTTGTCTGAATGGTAACTAGCACACAATGGGCCGCCTGACTGAGGCTCAAATGTCTGTCTTTCCAGCAGCTGGCGTTGCTTAGCAAAAAGAATTTTCAGCACTTCCCAAATGCTGAAAATGCAAGGTCACGGAATTTGACACCATCTGCAGAGAATGACTCTATTCGCTCCGACTTCATTCCATATAATCTAAGCAGTCTAGTGGCAACAGCAAAGACTCTGCTAAACAACCTGCTATGCGGTGTGGGGACAATCGCATGATCAGTGAGAAAAGCTGACCGCTATGCTGTCGAAATATCTTTTGACATGCATTCCTTTTTTGTCTTTCGCATGTTATCCAGTTTCCTTGTAACTGTGGCATTCAGGGGCATCTATCACTCTCGCTTACAACTGTTCAATGTTGTTGTAGCCTTAGAAAGATGCGGGGGTTATAGAGATTTCGATTAGGTATCCTGCCCAGATATAGATTAAATCTTAAGGCATGGAATTTTATGTAGTATGTAGTACCCTTTTTTGTCTTTCACTTTCTCAAGTTGTCTTGCCAGCCTAGCAGAGAAAGCACAGGCATCAGAGAAGGCTTCGTTAATAGCACCTTCTATACCGTTTACACCCAGTTCGGACAGCATTCGCGTTACTGCATGGCAGTATTCATGTACGACGACGTCAATGTTATAGAGACGCTCTTTAAGCCCGAACAATAAGTACTGTTGATGATTGAGAAAGGTATGAGCCGTAACTTTACTACTCGGTAAATCGCTCAGTTTAGTGGCTATGTAGATAGTTGCATTTTTGCTTAGCCGCTTCTCAATTGCAATGGGCATTTGGGAGAACAAATTGTTTTGCATCAGAAGCACTGTGTGGTAGACATGCACTGAAAAACTGACAGCTCTTGCAGACAAGAATCCACTACACTTCATCTGTAAACTTTTTGTGTTCTCCTGAATTCAGTACATTGGCCATTCTGCGCAAGGATGCGTTTTTGTTGTCCAAAATCACTACTGGAACGGTGACACTACAATATGTGGTAGAATTTATATATACATTTCGCTGACACTGGAGCACACTCCTCAGACCACAGGTGTCATTGTTGATTTTTTTTTTTAAATTGACGAATCAGTATGTAGCGCTGTCTTCGACTCACTTTGTACTTCTTTGACGAAATTAGATCTGTCTCATAATATTTGTGCTCAGTTTCTGCATCCACATAGTAGACTGGCCGTGTGGTCTTACCTGACTTTGTGCGCATAAAACCTATTTTGTAGCACAAAGACAAGGCTAATTGTACAGCATCCTTGTCCCTTACACAGAGAGCGCTCTCACTGATGTCGAAGCCGGGAACGACTGTGAAGCCTTGGGCCAGAGCCATGTTCTTCCATTTCTCTAATTCCGCCTCAGGGTCCATCTGTTGCAGAAGTCTGTCGGAAACGTGAATGTCGCTGCAGTTTATGTTCAGCCCATAGACCATGTCTCCTCCCAAAACTATATCTCCTCCGTTGATCTTCAGACCACCTGATGCTGAGCGGTAAAACCTCTCAGCCTTGGTATAAAGCTTATTTCCCACTTTTAGTTCAATTGTTGTGTTTAGAGTGAAACAGAACATACTGTTCTCTTCTGGGATGCTACGCTTCCCTCGATCCTCTTCTGATTCTCTGTTTTGTAGCAGAGAACTGAATGCCTTGTAAATTCTTTTCATGTTGGCTTTATCCAGGTTGTTGTAGTCTATCGTTTTACCTCGGGACTTTATCAAGGTTTCTCTCAACAGGTCTGGCTGCACCTGCCTCAGAATGACACTTCTCTTGTGTCGATTGGTTTTTCGGTTTATGTTTTGTTGACACAAACCTTTTCTCGGCAGTCCCAGCTGCTTTATCTTTCTGCAGAAGTTTGCCAAAACCTTCTGTTTATTTTTTTCTGCCTGCTTGTGCTATGGTTGGTTGAGCTTTTCTTTTCGTTTGCTTTTTATTGCTTTGGTTTGTTGGTTGTACTGAATTTTGCAGGATGTAGCTTGTTTTAGTTCTGTTAGTCTGTTTTTCTCGCATTTTCAAGGTTTTGTTGCTCACGTTCGTTGAGCGAAATAAGGTCCTTGGTAAAGATCTTTTGTGCTTTGTTTTGTTTTCCTGCTTCAAGGTACTCGGATTGTGCTTTTGGAGTTTGATTCAGTAGCGATCTTTGACGTGTTGATAAGCCCAGTCTGATCTGATACTTGACTTTTCTCAGTTGGTTTTCTAAAAATCTATCTTGAGATGGTGGTAGACGCAAGAAAGAAATATCACCTTGATTTTATATCTGTTGCTTGTGCTTTCTTTAGATCTGAGAAAAGAACATGTGCGGCAAGAACTCCTAACCAAAAAGTATGTATTCGAGCCATGCCCTTTGTAGCTCAATTCAATTTTGATACAAATCCTATTCACAGAATAAGGATTCAAGCTTGCATACCGGTTAACAAAATGGTAATAACTGTAGCATTGTCGCTTTTGAAATTAGACTGCAATCTGATGTAAGCATTTTCTAACCATACTAATGTAAACAACAGGCAGAATAGAGCGTTAATGAGACAGAGCTTTCATTTCTTTTACGAAACATATTCAACTGGCTAAAAAGATGCATTGCCTAGGGACTGTTGCACTATATCCCCTTGTAACACGCTTATTATAAAATTATGTGCAAAAAGGTCGTTGTCCGATAGCTGTTGGTAATATTGGGGTATTGGTGTTGTTGTGTTCATGGCACGCTCATTGGATAATAGTGTTACGAACATAGGCCACTGAAGTAGAACACAGTCCACAAACGCCTCAGCAAGTGTCGCCTAACCAGTTGCCAGCTCATTTGGTAAGGCAACACCATTCTTCACAACTTTACAGCTCCAACGCTACAACCATCGCGATCAGCGAAAGCTCCCAAACACATGGCCTACTTGACTACTTGATCACTGCTGTGTATATAATTGTGCATTTGCGTTTCAAATCTGATTCTGATATTTGCATGGAGTGGTGTTTTATCGAGCTGTTCCCCCTTGCTAGGTTACGTGTCAGCTTCTACTGTCAGGCCAGTGTCAATAGGCGCATTGCTCTGATAAGTCATTATGGCTGTTTCTTCAATATTGATTCAGTAGATTTGCTCTCTTTTAATCGCGACTCTTTACAAATAAACCGCGTTTGTTGCAACAGCCATCACAACATACTCAAAATACCAGTTTGGTTGGGCTCAAGCACATAGTATGGATCTTCAGCTAGGCTAGAAGATAGATGCTTTGATGAGGTTGCAATCGAACTTCTATTTTTACACTTGTTTGCGTGAATGCATGGTTGAAGCATCAAATCAACTAAAGCTGGTATTTGCGCTGAACACTGAAGCTCCATGAATTTACGGCATTTATGAAGTTTTACTGCTGACTGACCATTTATGCAAGTGTTACAGCATTACTGTTTGTACAGAACCTAGTAATTCAATTCACCAACACCACTCGTACTGAAATGTAATGGGTCTTCATTCTGTCGGAATCTGTTTGGCACAGTTGTCAGTGCAGTCATCTGCCTGCTGTTGACAAGCAGCTTCATCTGCATCTGCTGCAGACTCACAATTGACCTTGGCAGTTTGACAGTCATTGTCGCCTGCAAGTTAACTTCCAGATGCGGATATACTAAAGCACCCCTGTACAGTTTGCAAGACCTATCATGCAAAAAGGTCACAAACCATTTTGTCAAAGGGCTTTTCAACCCCATCCGACTTTTCTGGAACAGTTTAAGGCAAAAATGCATGATTGCAAATAAGCAATTCTCTTTTGACCTATGCGAGGAAAATTGGAGTAGCAACGTACAGAGGATGAAATCCATGGTCGACTGGCTGCGAGTCAGCTCACAAACACAGACGAGTGAGAGAACAAAGAAAGCCAATTTCATAATTCGTAATTCCGCAAATTGGGAGAAGACAGGGAAGTTCAGAATGGTTTAGTTTAACCTAGCCAATATCAGTAATGGTATACTGAAAACTGGATTAGTTTCAATAACAGGACAATCGGTTAGCGGCAGACGGATGATGGATGCCTGTGTCAGCTTTATGCATCAGAGAGGCTGCTTGCCCGCAATTACAAGCTCTTTTTGGGTTACACATTCAAATTTCAAGGTCGCACACCGATTAAAGAATTATCGAACAATATATGTTTTTTCGGTCATTGTAAACAGTAGCAGGAAAGGAACAGTGGTAAATGATAGTCAGTAGGAGCTTCCGGCTCACTGGGGCAGAGTGCTCTCTCCTAGAGATCTTAAGTCAGGCCTTTGACAGAGGTTCTGTCTTAAGACGCCGCCTTACTACGTCACTGCCCCCCTCAGAATTTGGGGTTTGATTTTGGCCAGAAATCAAAACTTTTGTTCGGGTGTGTGGTTCGATCCATTTACCTTCTGCTTCAAAGTCGCACGCTCTACCATCTGAGCCACACTATCAGTTAGAGTTTAAATGCGGTCTAAACGGCCTATATGTGTGTTGATGTCTGTTCCCTCAGAATTTTGAAGTTGTGGCAGAGAATTTTAGTAAGAAAAACTACGTCACTGCCCCCCTTAGAAATAGGGTTTGATTTTTAGCGGGAAATTCAAATTGCCCCCTCAGAATTTTTGTGTGAAATTCGTTGATTTTTAGCACACCCCAGCCAGATTTCAACACTGCCCTCAGAATTTTTTGGAGAAAAATGTTGTACTTACTGATTTCAGCTGACCCAACGAAATCACTGGTTGGTGACCTGGAAGAAGTGGACATTTTTTTCCGGAAAAGGAACATCTCTATTGGTGAGACTGTGCATAAATTTCAGTTTCACAAATTCTCTGAGGTAAGTTTAAGAATTTTCCATTGAACATCCATAACTCCCAACCTAGAGACAAATGAGCAAAAAATGAGGTCATTTTTTAACTCAGCTGGCAAGAAGAGCCTTGAAGCAAATGATCAGCTGCCCTGTAGCCCAACACGAATGGTCAACTATCGAGACAGTCTGAAGGCATGCAACAACACTCGTGCCTCACTTTGCATAAAAGATACCGGAAACTTTTGAACGCCCGTCACTTCCCTACCTAGAGGTCGTAGAGCAAAAATGAGGTCATTTTTTAACTCAGCTGGCAGAAGAGCCTCTCCATGACGCAGCCGACGGGAGTGTGCCACGGCAGGGCAGCCTACGTGTATGTAGAGCAGGTTTTGGTTTCGGCGAACCGGCTGAGCAGAGCCGTACAATTTCTCTCACACCACTACCAATTGTTAGCAAGAACGAGAAAAAGCAACCAGTTACGAACCAACTCTCACTCACGTACAATATGCAAATTCAGCCTAGCGTCAATTTAAGACATGTGAATCACAATCAACTGCGCACTTGCGCAGGACATCCTCCAGCGCCAATTCAATTGTCCGTGCGGCTTCACGTGCTCGATCGGCTTTTAATCCTCGTCCGGCATTCTGGGCTCAACCGGCGCCCGCTCGCCGGTGCCCCGCTCTCAACCGGCACCTCGTTCAAGACTCCACACTCATAAATTTTCTTGGGAAAGTCTTGGTCACCATTGCAATAGCTTCACGGTTGTTCACTGTAACTATGAACTTTGTACCAGACTACTGTTGTCCCACGGATTGTGTCATTGGAACTGATTTTATGCCTTATTTTGGAGATGTTCGGCTGAACTATGTAAATAAAACCTTAATGATCCTTGGTCAGACGTATTTTTTAGAATCGAAGTCAGGCGGAGATTCCAAAACCCCCCTGAGAACACGCAAAGTAATTTTGTCAGAAACAGTTGACCTTCAACCTAGATCTGAGCAGATTCTCTTGGCACATGCCTTTACTAAAACGACAGAGTCGTCAATCCTCTTGTTTGAGCCTAATAATGACCGGCTAGCTGAAAAAGGTATTGCTTGTGCAAAATCAATCGCTGAGACCACTGGAGAACTAATCCCTGTTCGTTTTACAAACCCTACATTTACAACAGTTCGGCTGTACCGTGGTCAATCTCTGGGAACAGTTGAAGCTATAAACCCTAACCAAATTACCTTCTTGCCGAATGTCAAATTAGACTCAGCCAAAGCATTCATTTCAAAATTTGTTCATGTCAACCGACTTTCTCCAGTTGTGCAGTTTCGCATACCGCCACTACCTGCCCCAGCAACAGACAAACCTCAATCCACCTGTGGATCATCTGGTCATGACATCGAAGTTTCGAACAACCCATTTGCCAATCCCATTCCTCCCGCCAACCCACTTCCTGTCCCAAATGCCAAACCCCAAGATGTTGTTGTTTCTCACCCTTATTCGCTTCGACCACGTCATCAAGCTGCTAGTGGTCTTGTTCTTGACCCTGGCATTGAATTGTTTGATGTACCTTTTCCTCCTTTATCCTCCTCTTCCCCTACTCACTCTACTCCATTGGCTAATTCAACTTTCCAATTACAACCCTCAATCTGGATGAACATGACTCTGGTCTTGACCATAACTTTGTTTTATTTAACCACTGTTTCTGCTTCTGACAGTGCCCTCAATATTTGTCTTGGAACTGTTCTTACCTCTTGGATCTTTCCATTGGCTGACATTGCCAAATGGATCGCGTTTGGATTGGTGATTGGTTCTGGATTCTGTTTGACTTCTTTGTTTCTGTCACGAGGATTCCGGGATGTGTTCCAGGATTGGGATCAACACTTGAGACAGATTCAAAACAAGCTTTCTCGAATCCGATCACGGGTTCGTGAGCTTGAACTGGCCAACAACAACTATACCACCACTTCAGGACAAGTTGATAATGTCCGAGTCAACCTTCATCGTCTGACTACTGAGATGCATCGTCTCTGGGAGGCTCAACGTGTTCAAAATCAGGAGTTTGAAGACCGCATTTCTGCCAGTTTTGTCAATTATGCCGAACTACAACACCAGATTCGTCAACTTGAAGCTCGCTCTGCTTCACCACCTGATTATGATGCTGTATCATAGGTTTTTCACTTGTAGTTCACCATATACCGTCATAACATCTATTCCATTGTTATAAAATACCTACTGCTGGTAGCCTGTCTGCTTGTCTAATCTACAATTCATTTGCTTATTGTGCAGTCCCTCATTTGGTTGCTTTTTATGTTTAGTTTAGTCCATCAATTGCCCTTGTTTTGTCCCGTTATTTGTTGGTTGCTGGAAGTGTCCTAGTCCTGGTCCGTTTTTGTCCTTGTTCTATTCAAGACATTTCACCCTAGTTTATTACCGATACTTTGCATATTATCTGTTGTATGGTAGTATTGTTAGAGTGTTCTGTGTACGCATTCCTGCGTGAATGCATTCTTGTATTGTTATCTGTAGTGTTACTATCGTCATTGCGTTTATTGCTTTGCTATAATTTGCTTTGACTCCAACATATAATCTCAATCTTTTATGTCATTTATATATTCGCCATTATATCACACGTGATTATCTCCACTGTCTACTAGTTGCTGATTACACATAATAGTTATCATCTGCAGCCACGTTAACTTCTGTATTCCTACTTATATCAGCACTTTCTACTTATATTGGTTTGTCTTATCTATATCCCTATTATCTGCATTTATTTTTGACTCCTTGGATTGTTGACTGCCCTCGCGGCCGAGTCATTTGATGGGATGTTGCGGTTAATGTTCATGAAGGTTACTGGAAGGTGGTAGTTGGTTTATTTTGGAGTGTTCTTTGTTGGGCTGTACGAGGACGTGACAGCTCAAAAGGTGGGATGTTGCGTGAGAATATCTGGTAGGAGTGATTGGATTGCTTGGAATGTGTTCTGTGTTGTGGCTGAAAGTCGGCTGGCTTAGGCGCCGATGTTTTGTTAGATGGTATGGAGTGATTAAGTTAACGTGTGGTGTTTTGGTTGAAACAGTCGGTCGTGAGTAAAGTTGGAGTCGAGAGCGGTCGTCAATTCTGGTGCGCAACACAAGGTTTCAAGCAGCTGACATTGAGAGATTTGATTTTCCTAGCATTTCTGTCTCAAAATCTACCAAAAAAATTGCATTTTCCTTACAATACACATACACAAATATACACAAAAATACACATTGTTTTGTTGAATGTGTATACACAATTTATCATACACATTTGAAGGTAAATGTGTATACACATACACAAACGGAATATTCAATACCAAACAACAGTAGTCTGTCCCCACTCGACTTAGGCCAGCCCCCCCGGATGGCCCCCTCCATGACGATTTTTCCGACCCCCCCGCCCTCCGATTTTTCTGGCAAGTAATTTTTTGAGGAAATTTTTGCTATTTTTTGCAATTTCAGACACAAAAATTGCCAAAATCGCCTGTAAAACAGCACTTTTTAGCTGTATTTCAGCCAAAATTAGCGATTTTTAACCAAAAAATTGCGATTTTTCGATTTTTGAGCGTTTTTTAGTGCCCAACCCCCTCCCAAAATTTTGGCTCAGAGCCCTCCCCCCGGCCGGCGCCAGACCCCCCAACCCCGGCCGGCGCCAGACCCCCCAGCCCCCCTCCCCCTTCGGTGGATGACCTGTTACATGTATGATCAAAACTGTATGTATTGATTGACTTGAACATGATCATTAGCAACAAAGTCAGTGCATGGCTCTCCAGACAACTTGCATGCTTGCTGCATCACTTTAGCTAATTGAATGTGACTATTACTTGTTTCTAAACACTCTCATGGGTTCATGCTGTATGCAGCAGCAACAAACTTTAGCGTGGCTATTGCTCCTCTTTCTAAATACGAACTCATGTAGGTTAATTTTCTTAAGTACAACTAAGCAACAAACTGCAACTGTTCTTACCATTGAATTTATAACTTAAGCTTATCCCATAACAGTCATATATGCTGTCAGTGAAACAGCGAAACAACAAATATGCTGTCTGTAGATGTCATTACCGAACCTTGACACAGGCCAGATAGATGTCTAGTTGTAGGTACATAGTAGGTACTGAAACAGATTTGTATATAACACCCACTAGTCTCTAACCTACCTGGGGTCATTGTTGTTTTGTTAAGTAAACTTCTCAGTTGTTTCATTTGGTGCTGAGACCAAACTCGTTATTTTGTTGTGTTGTGTCCCACTACCGCGTTCCTACAACCACCTCTGCTACAACCACTACAACTACCACCACTACTACTCCTACAACTACCACTACCTCTTCAACTACCACTACATCTACCACTACCACTACTCCTACCATGACGACCACTACCTCGACCTCTCCGACCATTTCCCCCGTTTCAACTCGTTTCCCCATTCATCAGTCCATTCGACCATCAACCACTCGTCCATCCATTCAACCGTTTCCTGATTCTTCGCCACCATGTCACTCCAAACCCCCATCTCTGCTCTACTGCAATGTCTCAAGGATCAACGTCAAGAGTTCGTTGAGTTTCTCCGCAACCGAGCTGATCAGCAAAGACGTGATGAGGACCTTTTTCTTGAGCTCATCTGATCCCTATTTCAACCTCACGAGTCCCCAGTGATGAAGTCGACAACCCACAATCTCTATTCATGTTCGACAGAAGAGAAGACAACCGTTCAGGAAGACATAGAGCCAGCTGACACGATGTCGAGCAATGATGACAGAAGAAAGGCGACAATGAGAAGAAGGAAAATGACCCGGCATCGGCTGATTCCGCACCTTTGAACATCCTCTTTACGTTGACGCCATATGACTTCGTTTCTCGCGCGCAACGTTCCTTCCTTGCTGTGCCTTTGCCTTGATCTGACATCCTGTCATTGGTGACACATGCTTAGGCCCAAAAACTCAATTAGATGTATATTTTTTATTCGATTTTTCGTGCTATCAAAAGTGCATACATAGCGCTACATTTTTATGAAATAAAAAAGTGGGGGTCAATACCTTTGGGGGGTCAAATTTGACCCAGAAGGGGTTCGAAAAATTTTTTTTGTCTGGAATTTGGCCATGTAGGGTATCGTTTGAAAGAGAACGCTCATGTGATTATAAATATGCAATCCGCTAGTTTATACGTTCACTCGTTCCGGAGTTATAAGCCGAGATCTGAGGTTCGGTCAAAAAATTGAGTCTCACAAAAACGACCGCGAAGGTGATAAAACATCTTTTTAGGTTAAATTATACCAAAATACAAAATTTTGGCCAAATCGGAGACATAAAGTTGAGATTTGTCCGGGAAGAGTCGACCCTTAGAAAAACCGGCTCTTAAGAGTCGATGTCTGAATCAGGCAACCCTCCCTATGCACAAAAATAGGTCGACCTCTCCGATTTTGCTCAAAATTTGCATAAATGATGTACCTTAGGGGAAACCAACGTGTACCAACTATCAGCCCCAAACTCCGCCTAATATGCAAATTACGAGGGGTCAAAGGTCAAATTTGGGGTACCTTATTCGATTGAGCATAACTATGCCAATTTTCAACGCACGGCGTTCGGGTTTCTTTTAAACGATAGAGCTTGCTTTTGGCTTTCCAACGGGCTACACGGCGCATTTCTGCATGGCTTCATTCGGTAGTTATAGCGATTTTTCTTCATTTTTAGATGACCCAAAAATCGCTTTTTTGCCCACTGCAAAAAAAATTCCCTCCTACCCCCCCTTTTTATTTCTTTATTTGATAGCCCTTGATGAGAGCTTTAATTTGATGTAAAATATGAGCGATTTCACTGGGGCATTTTGGAGAAACTTGCATTTGAATGTTGCTACCCAAGCTGACTGCTGCGAAATTTCTACTGTAAGAACTGCCCGGAAGTGTGATAGTTTGCATCCCAGTAAGTTCAGGATACTTTTACTGTATAGAGCGTTTCTCGAGCTATCACTTGATTAATTGAGGTTGAGATACATACAGTATGACTTTGTATCAAAACTGTTCCAAGAATGTTGAGGATCCTTTTTGCCATCTCAACAGCATAGGCTCGGAGTTGAGTAATCTGGGTCGTTGTCCAAATCCCAATCATCAACATTTCTTCTTTTTGTTGGTGTAAACAGCTTCCATGGACGCTCATTCTGACCAATCCAGACTGGAGGACCATCAATGAATTTGTAATATTGATGACTTTCAATAGCTGCTTTCTCCTGTGAAATTTGCATTTGAATGTTGCTACCTAAGCTGACTGCTACGAAATTTCTACTGTAAGAACTGCCCGGAAGTGTGTTAGTTTGCATCCCAGTAAGTTCAGGATTCTTTTATCAGAAGTGACAGGTTGACACGTATTTCAACTCTAGACTTTTGAGTTTACATTAGCCGTGGCATAACAGTATTGTGGTGCAGCATTAGTTGCTTCAGTCATTCGAGATGTTCTTTCAAGTTTGCCAGCATTTCATCATCCTCAGGAGTGACAATGTTTTCATCATCCAGGTAATCATGCCGAGGTGCAAACCGGTTTTCTGATGTGTCTTCTGGCTTGTCAACGTTGTGCTGCTCAACTGCACCCTTCCTTAGCTTCTGTGACATTCTTGAGAAGTATGCAAGAATTTGTTGTTCTGTCAAATATTCATTCACATTGAAGAGAAGAGCGCCACCTGAATCATTTTGTTGAACATTTGTTCAAATGAACGAAGTGACATGGTGCATATAATGCAGCACATGTTTTTGCTATAGTAATAGGTGAATAGTACTACCTCTACGGGTTTTTCTCATGTCGCTGGCCACCTGCGCTGCGTTCAATTTCTGTTTTGTTTGTTCACCTTCAAGAAACTTGCTCTCAAGGTACTGCACCTGTTTCTTTGAAAAAACGAGTGAAAGCAGATGCTTCACGCAAGGCCCACCCCTGTTCAAAAGGTTGCGTCTCGCTTTGATGGCATGCGCTTTTTTGAGCAGCATGCGTCTCCAACTCCTCATTGATGTCAGCGCGAAGGTCATCCATTGCTTTAGAAGTGTGCAATTCTTCCAATCGAGTAAAGTACAACCCTAAGAAACCTATTTATGGTAAGACATATAGAAGTAAGAATTAAACAAGAGGTAAAAGTACAGTTAAACAAGTAAGCATATGTAAATGTAAACAAGCCTTGAGCTGCATCCAAAAGAGTGAGTCTTTCAGGTTTGTACTTGTGTTTTCCAACGGCAACATGCCGAATTAGATTTGCGTAATAGTAAAGCTGGGCGGTACATCCTGGTTCTGGACAGTCGTACAGCAAATCACGTTTGAACTCATAGCCGGACTCCGCCGTCGCTCGAGTATTCAAGTTTGGTTTATTCTATTGCTTACAAAAGGCATACTATGAGTAAGACCAATGGGATGAGTAGAGATTCCGTTTTTGCCTTTTGAACATGAAAAATCTTTCAGGTCTCAAGTTCATTCTGAGTGAATGGTTCAGTGGTATCAAAACTCAGTGGAAGAACAGTGACTCGGGTGTTGTTCAGAAAGATAGTGAAAAACTAGGTCAGTCTTGTTTAGGAATCAGATTATTTTGTCAAAGTTCAGTACTGAGTTTAATTTACACAGAAATACTTCAGGTGTGTACGTATTATTTATCAAAACAGCCAATATCAACGGTGCTGGTGTTCTTACCAGCACATCTCCAATCACTGTGTCGTTTCGCGGCACTGAAGGGCGCACAAGAACAATGAATTTACCATTTGTGTTTAGCCAGCTTAGCGACGTGTCTGCGTAAACTTTGAAGTATAGCCAGAGTAACAGAAGATGTTGTCATGTATACTGTTTGATGTTTCTTTAGATTTGAAAGGAATGCTGTCCACACATTTCCGCTTTTCAGACTTCGCAAGGTTGGGTCAGTGACCCACCTTCTTCTATCAGTACATTCAACTGAAGATACCTGGTGATAAATTCGTTACAACTGCCTTAAAAAGATACGATGTGTAAAATGCACTTTCAGGGCAGTACAACAGATAAAACTCTTCGTTTGGAACCGGTATTCACAGGAGAAAGCAGCTATTGAAAGTCATCAATATTACGAATTCATTGATGGTCCTCCAGTCTGGATTGGTCAGAATGAGCGTCCATGGAAGCTGTTTACACCAACAAAAAGAAGAAATGTTGATGATTGGGATTTGGACAACGACCCAGATTACTCAACTCCGAGCCTATGCTGTTGAGATGGCAAAAAGGATCCTCAACATTCTTGGAACAGTTTTGATACAAAGTCATACTGTATGACAAAGTCATACTGATTAATCAAGTGATAGCTCGAGAAACGCTCTATACAGTAAAAGAATCCTGAACTTACTGGGATGCAAACTAACACACTTCCGGGCAGTTCTTACAGTAGAAATTTCGCAGCAGTCAGCTTGGGTAGCAACATTCAAATGCAAGTTTCTCCAAAATGCCCAAGTGAAATCGCTCATATTTTACATCAAATTAAAGCTCTCATCAAGGGCTATCAAATAAAGAAATAAAAAAGGTAGCAGGGCTGCAGGGGGTAGGAGGGAATTTTTTTTGCAGTGGGCAAAAAAGCGATTTTTGGGTCATCAAAAAATGGAAAAAAATCGCTATAACTACCGAATGAAGCCATGCAGAAATGCGCCGTGTAGCTCGTTGGAAAGCCAAGAGCAAGCTCTATCGTTTAAAAGAAACCCGAACACCGTGCGTTGAAAATTGGCATAGTTATGCTCAATCGAATAAGGTACCCCAAATTTGACCTTTGACCCCTCGTAATTTGCATATTAGGCGGAGTTGGGGGCTGATAGTTGGTACACGTTGGTTTCCCCTAAGGTACATCATTTATGCAAATTTTGAACAAAATCGGAAAGGTCGACCTATTTTTGTGCATAGGGAGTTCACTACAGGGTTGCCGGACTCAGACACCCACTCTTAATATCTAACTGTTTTCCATAGCTTCACAATGTCTTTTTGACAATGAAATGATTTTAGAAAGATTCTGTGGGCTTGAAAATTAGCATCTCCACAAATTCCAATTTTTGGACTCATTCCGAAAAGCATTCGGTATTGGGTATTAGGGTGTTCAATATTGGGTATTGGGTTTTCCGATGTTGTTTCATCTCTAGTTCCCGAGAACATAATTAGGAATTCTGAAGGCCTAAACATGGCTCAAGAACCCTAGTTTGGGTTTGCGTGGCGTTATGTTCAACAATCACGATATTTCATTTAGTTTTTAAGCGAAAAAGATTCCTAGCCTGCCAATAGTTGAACTAAATTGAAAGAACAAAACTTCGGCAGCGTAAGACATGGTCGTCTGGCTGCCAGGTCCAACATTGTGTTCTGTTCAGTTGTGCATACACATAGTTGGCAGTGACTACTAACTACAAACCAAAAGATTACTACTACCCAGGGGGGGTCCGACCGGAACAAATCTCAAAATATGATGGGCGCCATCAAGCTCAGGGCATGTACCATACATGTAACAGGTCATCCGCCGATGGGGGGAGGGGGGGTGGGGGGGGTCTGGCGCCGGCCGGGGGGGGGGGTCTGAGCCAAACTTTTGGGGGAGGGGGGTGGGCACTAAAAAACGCTCAAAAATCGAGAAAAATCGCAATTTTGGCCTAAAAATCGCCAAAAATCGCTTATTTGGGCTGAAATACAGCTAAAAAGTGCTGTTTTGCAGGCGATTTTGGCAATTTTTGTGTGTGAAAGTGTAAAAAATTGCAAAAATTTGCTCGAAAATTTACTTGCCAGAAAAATCGGAGGGGGGGGGGGGCTCGGTGAAATCGTCTCGGGGGGGGGGGGTCCCCATCTGGGGGGGGTCTGGCCTAAGTCGGGTGGGGGGCAGACCCCCCCAGACCCCCCCTGTTACATGTATGGCATGTACCGACGGTGTGCCTTAACCGATCCGGTCGTGTTATCTACCGTTCGATAGGTCTTTGCGTTGGCTTTCAAATGAGCTAAGCAGCGCCGTCATGCAACCATGTTTGCGCGCGAAATTCAAATTTTAGTGACTCGGCTCTATTATTTGATTTTCTACCTAAACGGGAAACGTTGCCATTTTTGCAATTTTGATCGTAGGTCAATGCGCCAACCGTCAAACGACGCAGCGTGACGAGATCTACAGTTTCCATGCATCGCCATCGTTCTGCGCCTTCCGGCGCCAACACTAGATGTCTGAGAGTGAAGCAGTCGAATTTGGCCATTTTTGCCACTTATTCCTGAGTAGTTTTCAGGCCATAGTTCACTTCGCGGTTGACAGATTTAGCTGGTTCATGCACGAAAACACTCCTAATTGAACGCAGAATGCTAATAACAAAACCGGGGCGCTCGGAAATCCTAGCAATCCACTGTAGGACCTCCAGTATCAGCATTACCCAACTATCGGGAAAAAGTATGTCAGAAAGATGATCGATTTTCTCACTAACGAAAAACAAAATTGCATATCTGCTGAATACGATTTTGAGAGCACATCAAGAGCTTTCATTCGGTGTATTACATGCCCTTGTAGCATATCGGCAATATGGTGTTCATTTGCGATTTTTCTTTTTTGTATGATATGAGAGCTGGATTTTTGACAGTTTTTGGTCTGTTTCTTGCGCAAAAATGATCGTATCGAGTCCGTTCTGCTATCAAATAATTTGCCAGTGTCCGATACGTCTTTTGGTGGATAGTTTATTTGGATTGGTCCACGCCAGGGGGTCCAACTGGAGCAAATCTCAAAATAATATGGGCGCCATCAAGCTTAGTGCACGTACCAACGGTGTGCCTTAACCGATCCGGGCGTGTTACCCACCGTTGGATAGGCCTTTGCGTTGGCTTTCAAATGAGTTACACAAAAATGATCGCATTGAGTTTGTTCTGCTGTCAAATCGCCACGGTCCGCTGCGTCTTTCGATGACTTGGATTGACCCACGCATTTTATAGTTATAGTTCAAAATCATCTGAAATTCATGACAAATCTGCCTTTTAAATCAAGTAAGTGCATCCACCTGGACTTACGGTAGTATATGATACTATAACTATAAAATGCGTGGATCAATCCAAATAAGCTATCCATCAAAAACGCAGCGGACCGTGCCGATTCATTTGATAGCAGAACGGACTCAATGCGATCATTTTTGCGCAAGAAACAGACCAAAAACTGCCAAAAATCCAGCTCTCAAATCATACAAAAAAGTAAAATCGAAAATGAACACCATATTGCCGATGTGCTACAAGGGCATGTAATGCACCAAATGAAAGGTCTTGATGTGCTCTAAAAATCGTATTCAGCAGATATGCAACTTTGTTTTTCGTTAGCGAGAAAATCGATCTTCTCTCTGACATACTTTTTCCCGATAGTCGGGTAATGCTGATACTGGAGGTCCTACAGTGGATTGCTTGGATTGCCGAGCGCCCAGGTTGTATTATTAGCATTGTGCGTTCAATTAGGAGTGGTTTCGTGCATGAACCAGCTAAATCTGTCAACCGCGAAGTGAACTATGGCCTGAAAACTACTCCAGAATAAGTGGCAAAAACAGGCAAATTCGACTGCTTCACTCTCAGACATCTAGTGTTGGCGCCGGAAGGCGTAGAACGATGGCGATGCATGGAAACTGTAGATCTCGTCACGCTGCATCGTATGACGGTTGGTGCATTGACCTACGATGAAAATTGCAAAAATGGCAACGTTTCCCGCTTAGGTAGAAAATCAAATAATAGAGCCGAGTCACTAAAATTTGAATTTCGCGCGCAAACATTGTTGCATGACGGCGTTGTGTAACTCATTTGAAAGCCAACACAAAGGCCTATCCAACGGTGGGTAACACGCCCGGATCGGTTAAGGCACACCGTTGGTACGTGCGCTAAGCTTGATGGCGCCCATATTATTTTGAGATTTGCTCCAGTCGGACCCCCTGGCGTGGACCAATCCAAATAAGCTATCCACCAAAAGACGTATCGGACACTGGCAAATTATTTGATAGCAGAACGGACTCGATACGATCATTTTTGCGCAAGAAACAGACCAAAAACTGTCAAAAATCCAGCTCTCATATCATACAAAAAAGAAAAATCGCAAATGAACACCATATTGCCGATATGCTACAAGGGCATGTAATACACCGAATGAAAGCTCTTGATGTGCTCTCAAAATCGTATTCAGCAGATATGCAAATTTGTTTTTCGTTAGTGAGAAAATCGATCATCTTTCTGACATACTTTTTCCCGATAGTTGGGTAATGCTGATACTGGAGGTCCTACAGTGGATTGCTAGGATTTCCGAGCGCCCCGGTTTTGTTATTAGCATTCTGCGTTCAATTAGGAGTGTTTTCGTGCATGAACCAGCTAAATCTGTCAACCGCGAAGTGAACTATGGCCTGAAAACTTTTTTTTTTTTCGAACAATTTTTATTATTACGAATATGGTTAGTAGAACACAGATATGGGTTAGAAAAGGATGCACTGAGCAGCTGGGTCAGAGTCCTTGACATGTATGTGTGTGATGTAGAGCAGTTTATCTTGATACTTGAGGTTTGATTATGGCTTTTACTGTTTCCTTAATTATTGAAGAATTTCAAAGAAACGCAAGTATTTGTCCCAAATTTCGGTAAAGGAATCTTTCTTCTTCAGCATAATACTGGCATAATATGCAGTTTTCAAGCTTGCCGTTATAAAATGCTTGAAGGTCATATCGGAAAATTCTTTAACTTCCCGTCGTGCTAAACTGTATATAAACCTTTTTGTATAAATGCCTAACAGATTCAATACCGTTGCATTTACAAACAGGTCATGAATTTGTCCAAAAAGTGCTGAGATTAGATCAAATGTTACCTCTTGGTGTTCAATTTCGAGAATAAGTGATTCTAACATTCTCCAAGCTTTTTTGCTACGGCGCAATGATAAAGCATGTGCTCCACTGTATCAGTTTTCTGCAAATGGCACTGCTTACAATTCATGTCATCTACTATCCTTCTGTAGAATAAATACTGCTTTGTTGGAACAATCCTATGCAACACCCGATATTGAAAATTCCGCAATTTAACATCAGGTGACAGACGGTGTGCCCGTACACAGGCTTTTTCAAATAAATCCTCTGTAACCCAGTATTTATCCGTCCATCGTTTTTGTGCTGCAGGACTTTCATACATCTTGGCTAGTTTGTACCTTTTATACAGCGGAATACTTAGCTTGGTTGCATCCTTTATTTCAGGATTGTATGCCTGATAAGCTTGCAGCAACCCATTCCAGTTATCAGAAATTTCATTGCGCCATGTACGTGGCAATGCTGTCCACAATTTTTTCCACTGCTTCCTGTCAATAGCCAAGGCTGGATACTTAGCCATCACTTCCGGGTAATCCATAAATAAACCCTGATCTCCTAGCAAGTGTCTTACTCTGGTAATTCCATTTTCTTTCAGATTAGGATTAAAGTACATACGCTTAGGCTGTCCTAACTTCACATCCTTATTGTTGAAAATGCTTCTAGCCAGCAGTGGCTCATCCGCAGGTCTCTTAAACATAACGTTATCCCAGTATTCCACATACACTTTCAAGAGTTCACTATAAAATGGGTTTATTTTGTTTTTAACCTCGTTCCAATTAAAATAATAATGGCCTGAAAACTACTCAGGAATAAGTGGCAAAAATGGCCAAATTCGACTGCTTCACTCTCAGACATCTAGTGTTGGCGCCGGAAGGCGCAGAACGATGGCGATGCATGGAAACTGTAGATCTCGTCACGCTGCGTCGTTTGACGGTTGGCGCATTGACCTACGATCAAAATTGCAAAAATGGCAACGTTTCCCGTTTAGGTAGAAAATCAAACAATAGAGCCGAGTCGCAAAAATTTGAATTTCGCGCGCAAACATGGTTGCATGACGGCGCTGCTTAGCTCGTTTGAAAGCCAACGCAGAGACCTATCGAACGGTCGGTAACACGACTGGATCGGTTTAGGCACACCGTCGGTACGTGCGCTGAGCTTGATGGCGCCCATCATATTTTGAGATTTGTTCTGGTCGGACCCCCCCCCCCCTGCTACTACCTGACTTCGCAGAAAAATGAGTCTACAAACTAACACTTACACTAACTACAAATTAAATGACTGACTACAAATTGACCACCAGCTTCAAGACTGGAGTATCCCCAGTGACTGTGATACAATCAAGCGTCGCTGCTTTGGTCCTGCTACCCGTGATTGTCTCACCAAACTACTGCTTGCCTTGCGATTGCCGAGCGCCGATGACGGTACTCACTGATCTATGGCTGTCATTATCTCAGAAGACCTTGTTCCAATGTGTAAAGGTTAGTTGTCTTATGTATTTTTTTCTCACTCCATTGTATGTATTCTTTCAATACATACTCCTCCGGGCTGACTCAGTTATGCGGATGATTCATTCCGTTGCATTGTGCTTTGGCCTTCCGCTCTACTGTCCAGGCTAGCTTTTTCTTGGCTGGCGCCAAGGTTGGCGCTTAGCCTTGTTACTTCTGTTTTGGTTCCTGGGAATTTATTCCACTGTACGTTACCATGTTCTATGGTATATTATTTTTCGTTCTGAGTTTGTTTCTGCCTATTTTGTGTTTTCACTTTTCATGTCCATTTTGTCGCTTTCATACTAAATTATGTTACAGCCCTTGTTGGGTTTTTTTTTCCTTCTTTATTTTTCTTTGCATCATGATCGTTCTCTCTATTCAGTTTTTTTGTGTTTCTGTCTGCGCATTTGGTGTTTTTCATCTCTTAAGTCCATTTTATCGCCTTCGTAGCGAATTATGTTCCACTCCTTGTTTTCGTTCTTGTTAACATTCTCTGTAACATGATTGTTTTCTATCTTCTGTTTTTCTTTTGTGTTTCTGTCTGTTTAGTTAGTGTTCTTTCCTATCTGATGTATATTTTGTCGCCTTCATTTTGAATTATGTTCCACTCCTTGTTGTCTTTTTCATTTGTGATTAGTTTGTGTGTCACATGGTCGTTTTCGATATTCTGTTTTTTTGTGTTTCTGCCTGATTCCTTGGTGTTTTTTCATGTTTCATATCCATTTTATCGCCTTTGTAACGAATTATGGTACTGTCATTGTTGTGTCTTTTTTTGTTTTTGCTTCGTTTGTTTGCAACGGTATTGTTTCCTATATATATATATATTTTTGTTTCTGTCCGCTTCTTTTGACGTTTTTCAAATCTGATGTCCATTTAATCATCTTCGTACCGCGCCACGTTGCAATCATTTTTCTGATTTTTCGTTCTTGATTTGTTTGTCTGTAACATGATTGTTTTCTACATTCCGAATTACATATATTTCAGCTTAACTTCCTCTCTACAGTTTTGTCAAACACTCTCTCGCTTCCTGTCTGTCTTGCCTGCAATTTCCGTATTCATGAATTTTTCCTTTCCGTTATTGGTGTTATGCTCATGGGGTTCTTGTTTGCACCTAATAGACTTCTACCTCTTTATTTTTTTTCTCCCACATGGAGCACCTGACTGATTCGTCATGCAAGTCCTTTTCCTCCCAGCCATTTCTTCTGCATCTACACATCATTCCAACCCTTCTCAGCTTTTATTCCTGCTAGATGCTTCTGCAACCTGTTCTTCTGCCCTTTAGCATTCTCTAATGTTTCTGATATGCAGACCATATTCCTCATTTTACAAATAAATTCAACACTTTCTCTTTTCTGTTTACTTTTCTCAAGGCAACAGAAGAGAATTTTAATTATCTCCGAAAGGTCAAGGACCTGGAGGAGATAATTGTAAATTCTCTTCAGTTGCCTTATTCAGCCTTTCGTCTGTTTCCGGCTTAGCCCCATAGGGGGCGTACGTGTCTCTCTTGGCCGCTTTACACCTTTCGTTCTCAGCTTCGCCACTCTGGTCTGCTATTAGCCATGAGCGTAGGCTCGTTCTCAATTTCTTTTCTGCCATTGCTACTACTTCTGACTTCTTGTGCCCGCCCTCCCACCCTCTTGGACGGACGAATGGATTGTTCGAATGGATTGTCCGGGCCGGCCGTTGTCGTAGCCCCTGCATTAGGCGCTACTGCGGGCCCATCACGGCACACCCATATACATCATGCCCTCTTTCTCATTTTCTTATTTTCATATGGACTAATTCCTTTACTTTTACGTTGTTACTGTTCCTTCCTGTGCTCCGTTTTTGCTTTGGTCCATTCGCTTACTGTTTCAGCGTTTTGCTTTTGTAGATGTTTTTGCTTTTGTGGCTGTTGTTGCCTTTTGTGGCTGTTTTTTTTTGCTTTTGTACCATGGTTCTTGCTTTGCCAACTTTCGTTCATGCTTCTAATCTTGCTTTGCGGTCACCATTGAGGCGAACGGTGTGTGTTGTTTTGCAGTCACCGTTGAGGCGAACGGTGTGTGTTGTTTTGCAGTCACCGTTGAGTCCAACGGTGTGTGTTGTCTTGCGGAAACCGTTGAGTCCAACGGTGTGTGTTGTTTTGTGGAAACCGTTGAGTCCAACGGTGTGTGTTGTTTTGCGGAAACCAGTTAGTCCAACAGTGTGTGTTGTTTTGCAGTCACCGTTGAGGCGAACGGTGTGTGTTGTTTTGCAGTCACCATTGAGGCGAATGGTGTGTCTTGTTTTGCGGTCACCATTGAGGCGAACGGTGTGTGTTGTTTTGCGGTCACCGTTGAGGCGAACGGTGTGTGTTGTTTTTGCAGTCACCATTGAGGCGAACAGTGTGTGTTGTTTTTGCAGTCACCGTTGAGGCGAACGGTGTGTCTTGTTTTGCAGTCACCGTTGAGGCAAACGGTGTGTGTTGTTTTGCAGTCACCGTTGAGGCGAACAGTGTGTGTTGTTTTTGCAGTCACCGTTGAGGCGAATGGTGTGTGTTGTTTTTGCAGTCACCATTGAGGCAAATGGTGTGTGTTGTTTTGCGGTCACCGTTGAGTTCAGCAGGGCGTGTTGTTTTGCGGTCACCTTTGAGTCCAATTGTGTGTTGCTTTGTGGTCACTGTTGACCCAGACCATCCAAATTCAAGTCAGACCTGGCCGCTGAAAGGCTGGGATGTAGAGCCAATTTGGAAAATACCCAATGTCTTTCGCTCACAGATGATCCACAGCTGCAAATCAATGGCATTCCGATTGCGAATGTCTAGAGTAAATATGGAAAAGCCCAGATGTCTGTCACTCACAGATGATCCACAGCTGCAAATCAATGGCAGTCCACTTGAGAATGTCTGGAGTAAATATGGAAACGCCCAAATGCCTGTCACTTACAGATAATCCACAGCTGAAAAGCAATAGCTCACCGATTAAGCATGTGTCATTGTTTGACTATAAGGACGTGAGCCATGTGTGTGACCAGCGATGTTTCTGTGTTCGCCAGCGAGATCGAGATCAAGTCCCATCTGGGAAAGAAACTGCCGACCTTTCAACTTTCAGCTTTCAACGCAAACATTCTGGTCAGACACAACATGTTTTGACCAAGGCTGCAATGAGAGAATATAATGTAGTGTTGATTCCAATCTTGTTTTACATCGCAGAAACTTGGACTATCCTGGACGCCAACCTGAGGAAGTTGGAAGCCTTTCACCTGAATTGTCTTCATGCCGTGCTGAATGTCACACTCTTTCAACGCCTGCGCCATAGATCCTATTAGGACTCAATGCCGCAATCAGCCGCTATTTCAGAGCTGATACAAAGTGTGGCTGACGGTTTGGCCATCTGTGTCACATGACACACAGCTGTCTAATCTATCTCCTCCCTGATATTGAACACTCGATCCCCAGACTGGATGTGTGTTAGCAATGCCTCAACGAAGCCTTGGCTCATGCAAATCCCAAGAGAGTTTGCTTTTCTGAAGATTGAGTATGGGGCCGCAATTGGGCCCATTTTGTCAGAGTATTCTCAGCAGCCTGGCAGAAGGTAGGACGCACTGGAAGGAAACGACTCTACCTCATGTCTGTGGAACTGGTAGCCAGGTCCGACCCTAGCGGAAATGCTCAATAAGTCGTCCCCAAGGCAAGGCAAAACGTCCAGCGGTGTGTTGTGTGTTGTTTTTTTGATCTTGTTGAGTCCAATGGTGTTTCTTGTCTTGCAGTCACCGTTGCGTCAAACGGTTGGTTACTGGTTGCTGTTGATTACAGCGTTGAGTTGTATTATTGTTCACTTGTGTGTGACAGCTCCTGGTGTGGTCTCACAAACCTTTGCTTGCTTGCTTCCGTTCACCTGATTTGATTTTACTCTATGCCTGTTGCAGGACCTTCCTTATGTGATCTCTCTTTTTCTTTACTGACTTATTTTATTTTCCCCAATCATTGCGTATTCTGTCTTCTCATCGTTTTTCTGTATTTTGTTTAATCTTCTGTTCTACTGTTTTCTTGTTTTATGCACTTTTTGTCGTCTCTATGTGGCCTTTTTTCCCCTCTTGTTCTGTGTTTCTCCCTTTTCTGGTCACCTGTTTCCTTCTGTTTACATCTACCTTTCCCGACCTTTTTTTCGCTTTTCTACAAAATTCCTTACCCCTGTCCCATGTGCAAGTGGGTCAAGTTTTGAGTGACAGTTGTCCCTTGAATACGGTTTCTGCTGCCGCTGTTGTTTTTTAGGCTCGCCTGTTCTGCACTCAACCCGTTCTGCATTCTTGACTGACTCTGGCTTTCCGGCGCATCGGTTTGACATATGGTCAGTCATCGCCTATTCAAAGCATATGGTCCTTTGCAGCGCTGGACCGCTTTCACTGCTCACCATGGTGGACTGCCTTTGCCTCATTGGCCACTGACTTTTCGCACTCTCTAATGTTTGTATTAATGTTTCTGATGTGCAGACTGTATTCATGTTTCTGATATGCAGACCATGTTTCTGATATGCAGACCATATTCCTAATGTTTCTGATATGCAGACAATGTTTCTGATATGCAGACCATATCCGTTTCTGATATGCAGACCATATTATGTTTCTGATATGCAGACCATATGTTTCTGATATGCAGACCATATTCCCTAATGTTTCTGATATGCAGACCTATAATGTTTCTGATATGCAGACCACTCTAATGTTTCTGATATGCAGACCATATTCCTCATTTTACAAATAAATTCAACACTTTCTCTTTTCTGTTTACTTTTCTCAAGGCAACAGAAGAGAATTTTTATTATCTCCGAAAGGTCAAGGACCTGGAGGAGATAAATGACAAATCATGAAGCAATTTTCAACTCTGCCACCGATTTTTCATGCATTGTTTTTGTTAGAACAGTTTCTTTCAATTTTTTACTAGTTCACAGAGACTAAAATCTGAAGCTGTTTTTTAGACAACGACTTTTAGCTGTATTTCAACAAAAATTCGCATGGAACTATCAATTTTTAGCTATGTGGCTTCGAATTTTTCCTGCTTGTAACACAAATTGACTATGTACAAACATTGGCGTTACAGCTAAAACTACAAATTGACTACTAACCACTAACTACAAACTAAAATTGTTTAGCGAATTGCGAATTGACTACTAACTACAGATTTATAACTCCTAGAGCTTTGGATTACTAAGCACTAAGTACAAACCAAATTTTCGTAAGGAACAACGTCTAGTTGTGCATTTGGAGTAATTTAGAGTCACTGGAGGAACATCCACAAACTCTAAAGGTGGGTTTATAC
>JASANB010001743.1:0-46426 GCA_030248155.1 Sabatieria punctata
GAATGAGATTGTTGAAAATTTACATGTAGATGTAGTTTTGATAGAAAAGAACGAATTTGAAGTCCGTTTTGCCCTAGCTCTCTTTCTTCGTCTGATATAGAACCCTGCACCTTCCAGAGAATGACAAAACTCAATGTTGCTAAACTTAAAATTTAGATACTGAAACATATGCAAAAATGCACACTGAATCTCGTGGTGACATCCATTTTTTGTTTAAAATCGAAAATTCCATTTTTTTGGACTCTGAAATTTTTAAAGCGAAAAAAACTCAAATTTTTGTTGTAGGAAAAGTCGTTTGAATGGCTTAAAAGATGCGCCATTATGTCCTCTTTTGAATGGTATAAAGATATCAAGAGGTTGGATGGGGTAGACGGGCCACTTTGGCCATCTGAATGCTCAAAAATCGATCATCTATTTTACTTTTTCTCAAAATAACTGCCTTAGGATTAATTTGTTCTGGTTATATGCATCAGACTAATTGCAGAATGACGTTTTCATGCCTCAGATAGTTCAAACAGACCATTTGCTACTGTTTTCACATCTGCATATAGGTGTCTCCTTCTGAGGTGCGCCATTTTGAGCATGACTTATGTGTGATACAGTAAGTGCCGACTCTTCTGTGAATTTCAAGCAGAACGCAAAAATTCAATGATTATTTTACATTTCTTTTATATTTTACTTTGTTGCGTTCCTGAATTTTTAAAAAAACGACCAACTGGCACAAAGATTGCATCTCAAAAAATTGGCGGAGGCTGGCTTTTCTGGTGTGGGCAAGCCCTCAGATTTCTTGTTTTCCCAATTTCTTCTGACAATGACCCGATGTTCTGTGGTGTGGTTTATTCTGCATGGTTGATATGTTCAACATTTTGATCTTATCAGGCTGTTGTTTTAGAGATGAGATGCGGCTCTTTGATGCTTATGCATTTCATTTTGCTAGGTAGAAAATGACAAAAATGAAAACATTGTAGGGCTTCTACAACAACACTATGTACATTGTAGAAACAAGTGAAGTAGACCATGTGCGTGCGGGAAATACATCAGAATTTGTAAAATAATTGTAAATAATTGACCCAAAAATTGTTTCCATGAATATTTGTAGGGGCTGCATTTCTTGATGAGCGCAAGCCCTTGAAACCCCACCTCATTACCGATATGTTCCTGAAAATACTGTAATGGTCTGCAGAAAATAGAATAGGGAGTATGGACAACCTCAGGCTATGATGAGCCGTTTCTGAGTTACAGTGTCATGAAATGCCATTTTCGACTGTGTTGCTAACTGAAAGTTATAGTTTTCAGGTTTTGATCAAAAGCAGTTTCAGTGAAGATTTGAATGCCAATTGACCTCTGAATTGTACTGCAAGTGTCATTAACTAGGTTTTCTGACAAGGTAAACCAACCATGGTTTGGAGAAATTGCAGTCAGAACCTGCATAAATCTTGCACACCATTACAATATTTTCCAGAACATATCCTAATTTCCATGGAAACAGTTTTTGGGCCAATTATTTGCAATTATTTTATAATTCTTGTGTATTTTCCGCACTTTGTCTACTTGACTTGTTTCTACAATTTACACAGTGTTGTTGTAGAAGCCCTAGAATGCTTTCATTTCTGTCATTTTCTACTAGCAAATGAAATGCATATGCATTCAAAGACCCGCATCTCTAAAACAACAGCCTGGTAGGATCAAAATGTTGAACATACCAACCATGCAGAATAAACCACACATTAGAAAAACATCGGGCCATTTTCTGAAGAAATTGGGAAAACAAGAAATCTGAGGGCTTCCCCACACCAGAAAAGCCAGGCTCCACCAATTTTTTGAGATGCAATCTTTGTGCCAGTTAGTCGTTTTTTTTAGAAATTCAGGAACGCATATTGCTAATGTTCCCTGTAAAACTAAATACAGTGGCGCCTCGTTAATATGGTTCCCTCGATTATATGGCCAGCTAGCTGGTGTACCTATTCTTTCGCCTACAATGGAAAACATAGTGATTTATGATCTGGTAATATGGCTATTTCGATAATATGGCCATTTGGGCCTTGTTCCGATGTGGCCATATTAACGAGGCACCACTGTAAACCACCTTTGGTTTGGTATATTTCAGTCAGAACCTATCTACAATCTACACCTTGCTCATTTACTGTATTTCTCAGGAATAGCTGGTTTGAGCAATCTGTGGATGTCACCATTAGATTTATTTCGTTGTCTTCTACCAAATACTTTGGTTTAGTGGAAATTGAACAACTGGTATAGACAAAAAACCAAAACTACATTTGGCATTTTTGACCATTTTTATAAAAACCACTATTATCCAATCAGTTATGTATTTTGAACTAATGATCCGATTAAGTTCAAATTCAAAATATGTCTATTAAACCGACTGAGTAAACAATACAAAGTAAAATATAAAAGAAATGTAAAATAATCATTGAATTTTTGCGTTCTGCATGAAATTGACAGAAGAGTCGGCACTTACTGTATCACACGTAAGTCATGCTCAAAATGGCGCACCTCAGAAGGAGACACCTATATAGGGATGGCCAAAGCACGTGCGCGCGGCGCGGAATAGAAAATACAAAAACACAGCCAAAAAGTGGTCCAAAATGGTTTTTGCAACTTCAAGCGCAAATGCTTTTTTGTGTTCCGTTATTGATAGGAGGATGTGATGTATTTATATGAAACAGAGTGTGAGCTATCGAATAAGATGCATATTGAATCATAATTCGGCCGTTAAAGAGCATTTTTCTCTCGAAAACTGAATTCGTCGTTTTTCAATGTCTATTTTCTGCTAAAAGGAGACTTGATTCAAATTTTGTTCAACCGGTTTTAAAATCACCGCAACTCGTTACCTATATAGCACCGCTTTTTTTCTTTGCGCACTTTGGCATGGTCCCCACAAATTTGATTCTTCCTTAACTACTGAAAATCGGCTTTTTCGTGGATTTTTTTCATGTTCCTCGTTCTTGTGAAAAAACGACAAATTCAGCGCAAGATGTTCAATCGGTTCCGTGTACAGTAGACTTCAGGCTTTCGACTGATATAAGAATTGGCTCTCTGCTGTTTGTCGTTAACCCCACAAACGGTGTTGAAGTTTCTGCAACCCTTAATTTTTGCCATTTCTGGCTTTTATTGTACCCAACAATTGCAACCATACTTTTTCGCATTAATTTAGCTGTGCGACGAATATTCACATCTTTATAGTAGATTTTAAACAATCAAGTTGGTTGCACCTTCGTAACACGCGCCATAGAAAATCAGCCACCGCTGGGACGGCGACCAAGTTATAAAAACTAATTTACGCGATTTGACCCACGCGGCTGTTTTGAACCCGCATTTCTCCAATTCTTCATGAAATTAAGTGCGGTTTTTTGCGTAAATAATCGCATCAGGTCATGCTTTGTCGTTTTAGCATAAATTTTTCCGTGTAGCGCCAGTTATTCAAATCTGTCGCCCATAAATAAAAATGGTACCAAGTGCGCCATACAAAAGTTCTTCGCAGACGAATGATTTTAGATCGCATTTTTCTAATTTTTCATGGAATCAAGTGCGGTTTTTTGCGTATATTATCGCATCCGGTCATGTTATCGGCGGTTTTAGCATAATTGTTTTGCTGTAGCGTGAATTTTTGAAAACCATTGGCCATACCTAACCTATATGCAGATGTGAAAACAGTAGCAAATGGTCTGTTTAAACTATCTGAGGCATGAAAACGTCATTCTGCAATTAGTCTGATGCGTATAACCAGAACAAACTAATCCTAAGGCAGTTATTTTGAGAAAAAGTAAAATAGATGATCGATTTTTGAGCATTCAGATGGCCAAAGTGGCCCGTCTACCCCATCCAACCTCTAGATATTTTTATACCATTCAAAAGAGGACATAATGGCGCATCTTTTAAGCCATTCAAACGACTTTTCCTACGACAAAAATTTGAGTTTTTTTCGCTTTAAAAATTTCAGAGTCCAAAAAAATGGAATTTTCGATTTTAAACAAAAAAATGGATGTCACCACGAGATTCAGCGTGCATTTCTACATATGTTTCAGTATCTAAATTTTAAGTTTAGCAACATTGAGTTTTGTCATACTCTGGAAGGTACAGGGTTCTATATCAGACGAAGAAAGAGAGCTAGGGCAAAACGGACTTCAAATTCGTTCTTTTTTATTAAAACTACATCTATATGTGAATTTTCAACAACCTCATTCAATTCTTTGCTTCCTCATGGCCCGCAAAATGGCCCACTTTCTCGTGCAGTGACAATTAAGAGGAAAGGAAACGTGCGACAAATCATTTTACTTGACTTGAATTTAGAGCTGCTACGGTTTTGGGTGACATCAGTTGTGTTGTATGCTCAGGCTATCTGTTTGTGCTTTCACTGTATGTTTATTATGGTTGAATGCTACCAGACTTCACTGGAAATGAACATTGGACTAAATTGTTTGTAGGAAAGGGCATATCTCTTGCCTGTTGAATGAAAACATACGTACTGTTCATACTATACTGCAATTCTATGAGGGCAGGAATTTATCATCAAGCCTCAAGTACGTATGTCTAAAAAACCTGAATTAAAAGTTGGGTAGCATGCTGTAGAGAAAAAATGCTCTGTAAAAATTTCTGAATGTTTCTGAGATTACGCATATGCCATACGCGTACGACGTTCAAAATTCAAAAGTTTGCTTGCACTTGCACCCCCACCCTATCCCGACGCTTTCAGTACTAAAAACTACAACATTTTTTGACACCCCCGGGATTAATCTTGGTGCTGTGTCTTGCATTGGAAAATGTACAATAACGTTTACAATTTACATACAGTACATATTAATGAAGAAGCTAATGAAAAAGAAACTTTTTTGACAGTGAACTACCATTTTGACAGTTGGAAACATGAAAAGGGTCGAGTTTTCTCCGTCATATACGTAGTTTCGGAGAAAAGCTTCTTAGGAATCTAAACAACGTCGACGTTTTCGATGCCAAGCCCCACCCCAGCGACGTCTTCCGACCTTCAACCAATACCCCACTGTTCTCTGAACGTCGCAGTTTATATACGCCCCATACACAAATTGAAAATAACACGCGTTAGAATCAAAGTTTTCCGTTGGTTGGTTTGATTGACCGATTGGCTGGTTCTCTAGAATATCCGAAAAAGGCTACGTCATTTGTTTGTAGCCTTCTCAACTTCTAGGGCGTCTTTGGCAAGAATTTCAATCTACCCCTCTTCTCTGGAACGACGTCGTTTATGGACAGCCCTAGCAGTCAAACAACACGGAAAATAAAGCTATGTACAGCACACATTCAGAACAACTCAATACAATCTCAGTTCATAAATCGAGGTGAACTTGAACTTAATGATCGATCCGTTTTTCAGTAGTTCTGTGAGTCTAAAGCGCAACGAAAAATATATAAAACAGTTCATCTACTATAGCACTTGAACTGACCATATCCAAGCAACGTTTGACTTTGTTCTGACATTGCCAGATTTCAGACGATGCCTTGATTGAGAACTTTTCAAGAGGCAGATCATCGAAAGACTTTATGGAAGGCGGCATATAATCAGTGCCTGGAAACAAATACTGACATCATGCATGTAACAGAGGGGCGCCCACCCGACTTAGGCCAGGCCTCCCCCAGATAAATTTTCCGAAGCCCCAGACCGCCGATTTTTCTCGCCAGATAATTATTCGGCAAATTTTTACAATTTTGTAGAATTTCAGACACTAAAATTGCGATTTTTGAGCGTTCTTTTAGCACCCAACCTCCTCCCCTAAAATTTGGGCTCAGACTCCCCCATCCTGCACCGCACCAGACCCCCCAACCCCCAAATCACTGGCGGATGACCTGTATGAGTGACACATACATACAGTACACATACTGGTCTGGTGGCCGCCGTCCAGGTCCTCCTCGCCGAAAATTTTGCCCATTTTTTGAATGCATATTAAGTGAGTAAAATTTAGTTAACTAACCCCGAAAGCAAAAATAGGTGAGAAAATCTTCTGTAGAAGGATAGGACTTGTCGGCGGTTGGCTCATTTAGGACAGGACTGGGTTCTCTCCATTTATCCGGTAAAGGCTCCTGCTCGTCACAGTCAAGGGAAGATGACGACCAACTTTTGCCCAGACGACGATGCAATACGGACGGAGAACTGAAAATCACTCAAACGGTGCTGTACTGTACTGCATCATCAATCAAACAAACCCCGCAGCAGACCGCGTTTCAAAAGTTTTTTGAGGCGACTTGTGCTCAGCCAACGATGCGCGCAGGGCTTTTTCAAGCTGCTGCTGATCTTCCATAGAAAAAGTATCGCCCTGAAAAAAGCAGGCAGAACTGAAACAAGTACCAGCACCCGATCAATGGAGCACTGCCTAAAAAAGAGAAGACATTTCGTACCGATACCTATAGTATATTTAAAAAAATCAGCGACCTGGCCGTTTTTTGCCAATAACTCCTTATGGGTGCATCAGCGCGCTTTTGGCCTAATAACTAATTTATTCAGTGAATCATAATCTAAAGACCACGTAGATTCCTAAAATGTATTTAGACCCCTCAAGTTTTCGAAAAATGCGAAAAATGGCTATTTTTTGGCGATTATCAGATTTCTGGGGAGTGATTGAAATAACTCGGGTCGGGACCAACTCAACCGATTTGGCTGAAAATCACATATACGGTGTTAATTTAGTTTTACATCGATTGACACACATAATAACCCTCAAAAGTTTACACTGAGACCGTAATCACGTTTTTTTCCAAGTTTAGCTCATTTGATTTTTTCGGCTAGTATTGTGGTTTTAGCCCTTCACTGTGGTTAAAAAAATGTACTTTCTAGAATTTTTAATCGATTTCGAGCCTTTCTGAAGCCATTCAGTTACTGTAGTACGTTGTCCTGGCATGAAAACAACTTTTCTGTCAATTTAGGATACCGTTTTTCGTGTCGAGCTCGGCCCCTCTAAAACTTTTTTAGGCAAAAAGCGCTCCGACGCACTCAGAGTTGTTCGCAAAAAATGCTAGGTCGCTAATCTTTAAAATATACGTTAGTGCGTTCAATTTTCTTATTGACAGCTGAAATCAAGGGGTGCACAAATGGTGCCGATTCTGTATGTCTTTAAACGCTTGCCAACAAGACGAACAGAGTATAACTGCTGCAAAAAAACACGTTAAAACATACTGGCTTTCTTTCACGCTTCGGCCTCATTGGAGATGTGAAGCTTCTGTTAGACTTTCTCAAACGCTTCATAGCATAAGTTAAAAACTAAAGATATAGAAAAGCAATTTTTGTGTCGATTAGGGACGCCATTAAGAACTGGAAGGCGGAAGTGCAACCGCCAAACTAAGTACTAGCAGCAAATTGTGTGGCACAAGTTTAGTCTCAAACAGTTTACGTGAAACAAAAACTCATAAAACGAGATGAGCGTCAATGAGCTAAGAGCTATGGATGATAACACAAGAAAACAGGTCACCATACAACAATGTCACTGCCCGACGTCTGCCGCTACCTCCAAGTTGAGCCTTCGAAACGGCAAAAACTGTGTACAATAAAATGCCTACACTGTGCACAATAAAAACACAACAAAAGAGGCAAGACAAAAGTTATGCATTTTAAGAACGGTCATTACATGACGCCACGAAGAAAGAATTGGCATTGTGCGCGACTTAGAGACACCAACCAACCAACCAAGAGCACGACGGTTGTTAGCTAGTGGCGATCAGGTACTTGGGTGCACTATCAAAGACCGGCGACTCAGATTGGTCCCGCGGCATCAAATCGGACGCCATAAAAACATTGCTGAGATCGGGCTTGTTTGTGACGCGTAGAAATCCGTTGACATGCAACCCTGCCGCGTCGTCGGCCGAACAACTGAGTCGGTCGCTTCGGCGCGGCGGACTGCTGCTGTCCAAGGAAATCGACGCCGACCGCTTGCGCAGAGGACAGGCGGAGAGGCCGTTGACTAGGACAGTGGAATTGCGTGGACTGAGAAAGAGCTGCTCGATGCAGCGCTTGTTGTCCAGCTGCACGTCGACCGACAAAGACCGACTGGCCGGGTCTCGCTCCTCCGACGCCAGCGACACCTGGTCCGACCGGTCGGTGCTGTTGGAGCGCGCCTCCTCACCGGTCTTCTGTCTGAGTCGCTGCAACTGACGACGTCGGTTGCGAGAGGGCAGACGCAACAGACGACTCATCTTGTAAGGACTGCTCAGCTTCTTCTGCAGCATCTTCGGCGAAATCGGCTCTGTCGGTTTGTCGTTCTGCACGTTCAGCAAATAGTTGGCAACGTGACTAAACTCTATCGAGCGAATCTTGCGTCCCGTGCGATTGCGGGGCGTCTTCTTGGCTTCGGACCGTCTCGATTGTCGAGTCACTCGCACAACCGGGTTGTCGTTGTCCTCTTGCACAAAGACATTGGGGCGGCGAGAGCTCCGGCCGTAGAACACCTCGTCCTCTTTCACTTGCTTCCGGTACTTGGCCGAGCGCACTTTCTGAACGTAATCGCGGTAAGCGTCGACTGCGTGCGGCGGCAGCAGCCACGACTGCATTCGAATCTGCTGCTGGTCAACTTGAAGCGGGGCTGCCGCTGGTGCATCGCTTGCCGTGCGTCTGATGCGCACTCGCAAAGCACCGGGAGGTGTCTGAGCATCAGATTCAAAGTTGGCGTCGGTCGGCCTGGCCGTCGCTTTTTTAGGAGTCCGTTCTTGTCTAACAAGGCCGTCCACAAACGTCTGCGTTAGATTTCTGCTCACAAAACAGCCACGACTTGTGCCAGCAATTTGCTCCTTCGCCCGAGGAGTCCGCCGAGGAGTCTTCTTCTTTTTGGCGCTCCCTTTTCTATCTTCAGTGGCGTTAAGGTGCTGCAAGTAGAAATCGGCGCCCAGATTTTCAATCGGCCGCTCGCAGTTCAATAACGACGAGTTCAATGAGCTCTTTGTAGCCATGTCTCGTTTGCTACTGGCCAGGATAGCTCGAGTAGAGGCATGAGCACGAGGACTTTGACGCGCTGAAATTAAGCCAACACTACTTGCCATTAAACAGAGAGTCAGTACTATTCAATTGTACCTGCAGCCTCCGCGGCCAATTTGAGTTCATCGATGATAGGAGTGTCGGGCACCACTGTGTAGTCGGCTGCACGCAGCGATCGACCACGACGCTTCTCTGACTCGGACATCATTTTGGCCGCCGGTGTTTGAGGCACTTTTCGTAGCTTTGACGCACCTTTCTTTGCTGCTTTCGGTTTTGGCTCTCGTTTGGCTTTTTTTGGAGCAAATGCTGAATCATCTTTTTGGTCTTTGGGCCGCTTACCGAGACACTCTAAAACAAATCTGTCCAAGTAAAACGCGTGATGATGTCCACAAGAAACGTACGCTTTTGTTTTTGTTTCAGTTTTTCTTGGCATTCTGTTTTAACATTGCTTTCGCTGTTGCACGGCGTTCTGCAATCGAAATAGATCTAAACTGTTCAAAAATCTTTGGCGCTGGGTCTATCCAGCAGTGTCCTGCAATTATGGGGGGCGGGTGCAAATCTCATACATGTATATCTGCCGCCACCGGGGCTAAACCAAACAACCTGATCGACAAACACCTCATAACACCCCTCCACGCCAGGACCTGTTACATGTATGACTCGAAGGAGCCTATCACAGTTGGTGTAGTGGTTTAGGTCGCAAAGCCACTGTGCGCGTGGTCGTCCGTTCATCCGCTCGGCGGAGCAAGTTTCTTGCCGCAAAGAGTTGGTCGTCGACACAAAGCCCAATCCAGGCCACCGAAAGCTGGTGACAGCGAGTAGGTAAATGGGAACTGACTGGAGCTGCCGTTACACGTAAAGCTACACAACCACGCGTGTTGGGACATATGGAACGGGGACAGCTAACACTGAGACCCGCCCAGACTGACACCGAGCCATACATGGGCCGGGGGGTAAGGAAGGGGGTATACTCCTCCCCCTCGGCCGGTCATACCCCTCCCTCGCCCACCCACCCCCTCCCGGAGGGAGGAAATTTTCGCTTATTTAAGGCAAAATAGGCGTTTTTTTCCTTTTTTCGGGGGGACCCCCCCCCCCCGAGGTCTCCAACCCCCCCCTACCCCCCTCCGGATTTTTCCGGCCCATGTATGCACCGAGCATGTATGCCGGCTAGTAGCGAAGGAAGGGCAGGATGTGGATGTACGTGATGGGCCCGCAGCGTGGTCTAACGCAGGGACTACGAGTACGACGGACAATCCATCCAACCATGACTCGAAGGAAGGCTGTAAGAAAGTGAGCGGGACTGCTGCAGCTTCATCGGCTCTCCAATGCACACAGTGACAAGGCCTCACCTTCTAGGTGAAGCTCTAGGGTCATCGCCAAAAATATTGAAGACAACGGAAGACTGGGAATCGTCTGCAGTACCATAACCGCTCAGCTCTGGTGGCAAAGTGCGATTCATTTCCTCGAATAGCGCAGCTAAATGTCGGCGTCTATCGATCGTGACGCAACTTGTCGATGCCACACCGTCTAGTAATCTGAAAACTATCAGAAACTGATTAGGTAAATTCAGAAAAATACAGACAAACGTTACTCGTCTAGCACCGTCTCTTCCAGGAATGCTAGGTAGTGCTCGCTCTCACTGTTCTGTGCGTAATGAATCAATCGAAGCAGGGCACATGCCTGAAAGAAAACGAGAAATCAACAACAGCCCTTCCACTGCGGAGTTTTACTTTGATTTCGTTCAGTTGGCATAGCGAATAGTCTAGATAAGTAGAGATGTGTTTTAGGGCCGCATAATATGTCAATGTCTGGCGATTTGTGGGCCCGTTGCCCAAGTGGTAACAAAAGAGTAAATCTTAGTTCCCCTACCCATCCATGACCAATAAGTTAGTTAAGAAACGGGTACTCTGCTTAGTACAGTCATGTCTCGTTAATCCGGACAAGACAAGAACTGCCTCATATAGCCATAAAAAGACAAAAAATACTTTCTTACACAGCAGAAAGCACAATCCATTGGCAATTCACATGCGAATTGAAAAGTTGCGCATGCAGGGATTCTGTCCTAATTAACAAAATCCGGATTAACAAATCGGCTCAACATACAAAAATCAAACTTGATGAGACCACAAATTATGCTGTCCAGGTTAACGAATCCGTATCCGAATTAACGAGACATACTGTATAACATGAGAAAATTGGACTTGGCCAAATCTTGTCCGGATGTCGAATATTTCAATTAACGAGACAAGAAAAAAGAGTCATGATTACGGATATTTTGAGGCAGTCAAAAAGAAAGTGGCTCACGTTCTCGACGGCGGCGGTGTCGACCGGTTTGTCTTTGAGGTCATGCAGAACGTAGAGTTGCAGCAGAATCTGTAGCTCGTACTCTTTGACGCGCAGATCAGTGCAGGGCCGAGCAGTTTTGTGTTTCTCTCCGAGAGCACTCGCATCCAAGAGCAGGTACTTGTGCACGTGATCAACGCACAAACTCTTCAAGAGTGGCTTTGAAACTGACCACGCAATGCAAACAAGCGCTTACTTCGAAGCTGTCGTTCCACGTTTGATTTCGATTGTGAGTCCTGAGAGAGCGAATGAAAATATCAAATATTTGAGCCGACGACCACGGCTCAACCAAAAGACGGTCGTAACAGACGGTTACCTCTTCTTGCAAATTGGCTTCGCTTACAACTGAAACAGCAACGATCACTGTACAGAAATTCACAAACAAAGTGATCCCATTCCTGACTTTCAGGGAATAAATTTTAGACTACTTGGTATTTTAGTTATCTTAACTGTATTTGGCTGTTTGTGTTTTTGTCTGAGATCGCTGATATCGGAACGCCACTGTTAGTTTTTAGCTCAGACTCTCATTCAACCAAACCATCTCATTCACCCCGTACTCCCTTAACTTCAGGGAACATGTACTATAAGAAAATAACTGTTCTAATCCCCTACTATAAGTGCAAATGAAAATGAACATTATTTCCGAAAGCATCCATGAATCACGCTTGAACTGAGAGCATTTAGTGCCGCGTTTTATAAAAAAATTTAGCTTTCCACTAGCGTACAGTTTACTCTCTTTATTAAATAAACATCAAGTCAGAGTAAAGCATGCTAAAGCAAATTCCCTTTTCATCAGAAAGTGGTCAACTTACATTACTACATGGAGTTATCTAAACAACAGTAAACTTTCCCAAGTGCTACCTGTTGCTATTTCTTTTTGTTTCACCCACAGCAAATAAGATTCCCCGAAAACTTTTCTTTGAACTTCTTGTTAAGACCGTATATTTCGAAGCTTTTAAATTACAGACGAATCGAATGTTTTAGCGGGCTGTTTAATAGGCGCTACCATTTCAAGTGCAGTTATGCCTGAATTGAATAAAAAACATCACTAAAAACGGAAAATACGCAAAAATGAGGCTAGTGAAACAAAAAAATGGAATTTTAACACAAGACATGACACAGAATTTTGATGCTATCTTCCAGGCTTTAGCTTGACGGGACACTCCACACGGCAATGATAGGCATTTTGGCATTTCTTTTGATTGTACCTGTACTTTCAATGGGCAAGCTTGAAGGCCCTTGGTCTACATTTCCACTAGTCCAACCAGAAAAAGTCACGAAACCTGTCAAATCCAGAACGTAATCAGTCTGTCGATCTAGCCGGCGTTTCTGTCGCAAATCGGCTCGCTTCTTCAGGTCGCGTTGCAGTCGTTTGTCACTGAAGTCCCCGGTAACGGAAGAATTGGACGTGCTTCCCCTGCGCTGTCCGTTCAGGTTGGTTTCAGAGGCCGTTCGCACCAAACTCTGCGTTCGTGCCGAAAAGTGATCCAAAAATTTCGAACTACTTCGCTTGGTGGTCTGCAAATTTTGGCTGCCCACGTCGTCCACACCACTGGTACCTGAGAATTGCAGGCAAGGCAAAATGAGGAAAAGAATAGGTAAAAAGTGCACATAAACTAACTCGGTTGGTGACTCTGCGACTGTAACTCGTCCAGAATGGCCCTTTTAATTTTAGACACATCAATCTTGGAGATATCCAGTGAATGGGTTTTGCCTGGCGACAAACTAAAACAGCGTAATCAGTCGGCTTGCCAGCAGCAACAGTACTACTCACGTTTGAACGCACTCGACAAGCAAATTCTCAAAGGACGGCGTTTGGTCGGAGGCCGACGAAGCAGAGCGAGTGGTGAGCACGGGTGCCATGTCGACGGCTGCAAGAAAGGCGTAGAGATGGTTAGAGGGAGCTGCAACTATTACTGGCCATGACAGGCGTGCTGCCGGACAGTGTATACGCAAGCCGAGCACAGAAAGAGCGTCGGTTGGTTGCGTTCTCGATCGTTTCGTGCGCACTGGCTCTCGGCGTCGGCTCTGACCTGCGTTCAATCGATAGACGCGTCGGGCGCCCGCCGCCACTGCCAGGCTAACAGACGCTCTGCGCACTCCACCTTTCTCTTCTTACCAACCACCACCTTGCAGTGGCAACATGCCACATAAACAATGCCCATTGCCAACTAGTGATCCGGTCCCTCGCTCTAGTCGTACAGAGTAGTCGGCATGAGTAAAACACAACAAACGTCAAGCAAAACGTGAATCATAATGCGACAGTTCGAGGCAAGACCACTTTCTGCACCATTTACGTCAATGCCACCTCCACACATTTACACAGCAGGATGAGAGTGTAGTTTAAGTTAGAGCAGTAGTCAGAGGTGAGAGTTTAAAGAAAGAGAAATAAGGCGACGTGTCACATAAAGTCATCTGAATCGTTTCCAGTGTCTCGGTTAGACTGCATGTTATCGCGAGACAGTAAACTGTCGTACGAGCGCAACTTTTTCTCTTCTTCTTTCCGTTTCACTTCTTCTTCTTCCTTTCTTCTCTGCTCACGCAGCAAGCGCTTCTTGTCCTCGCGCTCTTTCCTGTCTCTTTCCTCGCGCTCCGCCCTCAAATCTGTTTGCCGTTCAAGGCGCGTTTTGTTGAGTCGATTCACAATTTCGTTGATGCGCTTTTCTACGTGAGTCTTTCGCACCGCTTTCTGCACTTTGAACCCGACCTGACCAACGGCCATGTCACCGGTTTTGTGCAGATTGTCCCACATCGTGTAGACCACATCTATGTTGTTCATCTTGTTACCCTGAATACTGTTGGCTTTCACTAACTGTGCGCAATCGTCCAACAGTTGACTCGGAATATCATCTAGAGCTTGCCCGGCACCCAGTCGCAGATAGACGTGCGCGGACGACAACTGAAACAGTTTGTTTGGCAAAGCAGTTTGGCCAATCAGAATCTATACCTTGTCCACATGGAACCAGACATCTTCCTGCCAGCCCCACCGAATCAGTTCTTCATTTTCGTGTTTGTCTATGCCCATAAAAATGGTAGCGGGTGGAGACACGACATTTGACGTGAAGTACACAACCATCACTCTAACCTACGTACTGTAAGCTTGGAATAAATCGCTGACAGTCAGACAGACGGAATATGAACGGAAAGGTGAGAACCGCTCTACAAGACGACCGATGTGGCGTGTGTAAAATTTATAAAGCTGCATCTACACAACGTGACAAATCGTAGCAGAACGACACAAAGTAAAACTCTAACAACTCTTGTAGAACTGGCAAAGGGACGAAGCGATCGTACGTGTCGACGCAAAATATCACAACATAGCGCCACAGATAAACAGAAACAAGTGCGAACAGCCAAACCGACGTTCTAAGTTGGTGCAGACGTGCCCGATGGCCTCGGTGAGCACGCATGTGGCGAGAAAAGCAGCGGCGTCATTCACAAACAGATCAACGATAACAGTATACAGCACTGTCTGTGTGATATGTGACACCGTTCGCTCGAGGAGGCGCCTCAGTAACAGAGGCAAGATAAGCGTAATACTGACAGTGGCAGAGAACTCTAGCAGCTCCACCACACTCAGTCGCGGTCCATGCGCAGAGCGTCTTCAGACGCAGCGTCCACCACCTGATTGTCACTGTTGAGCAGCTGCTGCAACTCTGTGGTGTCCAGGTTCTGAAAACCACTCACTCTCTCACTGTCTGTCTGTAACTGCTCTACGCACCTGCAGATCGGAAAAGTCAACGAGGGGATCGACGACGGCTGGTGGTTGCTGCGCTCCATCGGCACCGAAAACAGAAACCGCCTGCAGTGTAGAAGCAGCAGAAGACAAGCAAACTAACCAGTCAGAATAATATTTGGTATAGTGGCAGCCCCGGAAGCCGTGGCAAGCCTAGAACAGTCAACCTTGCATCTCTGCAGACTCAACAAATCAGAGATCACTTGGCGTTGGGATACTGGTCTAATAAGTAAGGTGGATACTCCTTCAATAACGGGTAGCCGTGCAGCTGCTGCGGACACCAACCGGATGGCACCTGATTTGGGTCGCTGCCCTGAAACAGCTACTTGCTACAGCAACTGGGCAGCGGACACCCACCACATGAATGTTCTGAATCTGCGTGTTAAGGTCGTAGTAGGGGCCGTCTGAGGGAGCCGGCGGAGAACTGCTGTTAGCCGTTGTTGCAGGGCTGTTGGGGGCCGACTGCGATTCGGCCGAGTAAGGAGGTGTGGCAGCCTGCAAGACCACCGTTACAGACGGAAGCGGAAGGAAGGAGCAGGTACCAAGGTGCAGGGGTTGCTGGCAGGAGTGTAAACACTAACACCAGGGGCCACTGGCAGCTGAATACTGTGTCGTTGCTGGTGCACCAGTGGCTGCATATTTCCTGAGTAAACGGCCGAAGCAATTGTGTCAGAGTAAGGAGGGGGTTGGCCATATGAACCTGGCGGCCTCATGAAGTCGGGTAACGAGCCGCCTGGCATGGCAACGGGGTTGCTTTGACTGCCCCTGAACACACATCCATCATGTACTACATACTGGTATTGGTATGCAGTCTGTACAATACTTGTTATAGCGGGGCTGCACTTACGTGTGACAGAGTTTGACGTGTCTACCACTTCACTCAAAAAAGCAACCCAGCAATTGAAAAATAATACATGCAACAGGTGAGCGATGGGTCTGAGTGCAAAATCGGGGTACAGTAAAAATTGCTAAAAATCGTGGAAAAACACTAATTAGAACCCAAATACAGCCAAAAACCGCTCTTTTTTGCAGACCATCTTACGCCTAAAAATGTAGAAATGGCCATAGCCCCAGACCCCCTGTCGAGTGTATACAGTCAATAAGATTGCTGAAGAAACAGCTAAGATAAAAAGCAATCTAGCTAGATGCAGTTTTAGTGTGATGAAAAAGTCAGACATTTTAGAGTTCCGACGATATATCAAAATCGATATTGAAAACCGATATTATCACCAATTTTCCAATAACGATATCGGTGTCAGGTGGAGGTTCCCGAAAAAAGCCAAAAAATCGCCTATTTTCCCTTAAAAAAGCGAAAAATTTTTCCGTCCGGAAGGGGGCGGGGTGGGCGAGGGAGGTTATGACGGGGCGAGCAGGGTTGGGGTAAACCCCACCCTAACAGCCCGGCCCATGTATGGCATCATGGTGTCTTCACTGGCTCTTCTAACAAAGTCTATTTTATTAAATCAAAGATTTGAAGCTGACATCTAACTTTGGTTCACTTTTTGCTAATTTTGCTGATCCCTCCAATAAGTATTCAGTTGAATTCGAAGCTGACAGTGACTTTACACGCTGATTTAGCAAATATCGACATCAATCGATATTGAACTCAAATTTCTACGCTCCAGACCCCCTTCCCGACGAAAAAGCACATACTCCCTGTCCCTACGGATTTTTCCTGCCCATATATACAGTATCGGTATCGGTCGCCGAGTTTTGATATCGTCGAAACACTACATTAAACCAAAATCATCGATTTACATCTACTTATGGACACACTTTTGGCTTCTTATTTCAATTTCTACTGTCACACTGCGGAGATGAGTTTGGAAAAGTGATCAAGCTATAATGGCGGTATAATTGAAAAACCTACGTTAGAGGCATATGAAAGTTTGGTGCAGTGGCATCACAAGAATCAGTCATCTTGCCCAACTCAGGAGCGGGACCCGACTGAACACTCTGAAACAGCCGAACGTGCTCTGGTTAACTTTACGTTTAGCTGCTACTTTTGGCTCCATCTCGGTATAAAAAATTGGAGAACCCTGAGAATTTTCCGCGGGAGAACCTCCTGCAAAGCACAAAAGCTATAAGAGTAGGCGAAGGATTTAGGTAACCTGGAGAGGTGATGTGCGGTGGGGTGGGAGTGTTTGGCGGCGGTGTGTGCGACGAACTGCCAGGGCTGCCAACACCGGGCATGCGTCGATGCATAACACTGTTGTGAATGGTCGGATCGGACACCGTCCTGCAACAATTCAGAGCCTTACCACCTAGCATCGCAAGCAAAGTCGGCAGTGGCACCTGCGCCAATTGGGGTCTGGCGGTTGTAGCAACTGACCAGGTGCACCATAATATCCAGGAGGGGCGTAGCCCATGTGCGGCACTCGTTCAGGACTGCTCTGTCGCAGTGCCAACGAAGAGCCAGGGGAAATCTGTCCCGGCGAGCCGCGGTACGGATGGAAGTGTGGCGGATGAGCACCAGGACTTCGGTTTCTGTGCGGATGCATAACGCGCCCGCAACTTTCATCGCGAGGCCACCCAGTCGCCAACTCTGGATGGTAGCCCATCTGCAACAGACACATTAACTAAGTGCATCACCTGCCGAACCTCCGGTCTTACTGGGCCGCTCAACAGCCGCTTTGGGTGATGCGTTCATTGAATTTGGAAGGCAAGCGTGCAGCAGCACACCAGGCGGTTAAGTAGTAGCAATAATACCTTGGTAACAGTGTTCAATTCTTTCAGAAAGCCAAGATATTTGGATATTTTTATTAAAAAACCGGCTACCTTAACAAATACAGTAAAGTAAATAAGAAATCGGCATAAAAACTAGCCAGTATACGACGATTAACACATAGCTTATGCGGAAGTAACCTAGCGATTCTAGAGATACCGTTCGAGGAAAAAAGGCGGCAAAAGCCAAATCATCCAAATACGTCTATCTACCATACATGTCACAGGGGGGTCTGGATCTCTGCCCACCCCCACCAACTTGGGTTTGACCCCCACAAACCACCCACCCACCAACCTGAAGCCGACTTCTGTTCCTGGACCCACTGACCAAAATAGCCGCGACCCCTGAAACCGGTAGGCCCACCCACAAATTTTGGGATTTTGACTACCACCAGACATGGGCAAAGGGGGTCTGAGGAGGGTTGACCCCCCTCAGGCTCTCATATACCCCCTCAGACGGCCGCAACCCCCTCAGGAATTTTTAAAATTGTGATAAAATATGCTTGGATAAGGTGCAAATGAGCTCAGAATCGCTTATTAATGAAAATGAAATGAAATGAAGCTTATTATTATGAAAAATAAGCCAAAAAGCTTGAATTTAGCCAAAATCTGACTTTTTGGCTTACTACCCCCTCAGGCGCTCCTACCCCTCAGAAATTGAAAATTCTACCACCTCAGCCGAAATGCTAGCCCATGCCTAGCTACCCCAACCCATTTCCCGGACCATGTATGCTAGTAGGATTCGTGCCGATTTGTGATACAAAATCCGTCTGATATTTCATGACAAAACCAGAAAAATTCCCTGATATGACATTTTTAAAGAACTCTGTTGCGTATGAGAACTTTCTTCCCAGTACTATGCACTGGAGTGTGAACAGTAGCTGAAAAAATCACTCAATCCCAATACGCAATACTTGCACAGCTGGGGCCAAATTCGTATTTAGAGAACATACCGTGTCTGTAATGATTCGATTATCAAAAACTACAATTTTCTGATAGCTAGTCCAAAACGTAAGCGACCTGGCAGTTTTTTGAGAATAACTTTTTTATGCAGGCAAAGGCCAAACCTACAGCACTCTCAATAACTGGACGCAACCGGTGGTAGCAGCGGCTTTCCTGGGCGTGTGACCAGGGGCGGCTAATAACAACAACCCCTCAGGATTTGAAAATTTACCATCCCCTCAGCCGAAATGCTAGCCCATGTCTGGTCAGCATACAAGAAATGAAAGTTTCCCCTTTTATATAGAATTTTCAAAAAAACGCAGTTTTTTGTAATCATTGCAGACTTTGACCGGCCATATCTCCGGAAAGATTTTACCCAGAGACGTCATAAAAATATCATTGGAGTTGCAAAAGCCTCTAGAATCGAATTCCGCAGTCATCTCATTTTCATCGCAATTAGGGGAACTTATCTCTTAAAAACTACAATAAAAATATAATCATTACGACATAAGCATGCGCTCATGGCAAATACAGGCGCCAACGCAAAACTTTGTGTTTACTTTGGACTTTTGTTCGCTCCCCATTTGAAAGTGATGTTGATAATAGGGATAGAGTCAAAAAGGACGTAAAGAAATTTATCATACCGGTGGCATACCCACAGGAACTCCAGGTTGTTGGATGACCATCTCGTGGACGTTCGGCAAAGAACTCGAGACAGTTCCACCCCGAGGCCACGCAACATTCGGTATAACTAAACCACCTTGGACGTGACTCGGAGCTTGTGGCTGAAATATTTCAATACCTGTTAAGGTGTCATCGTACACGAGCATTAACATTACCCAAAATTTGAAATCTTTTCGGTTTACTCATAAGAAAATCTTTGAAAAATTAACCTTCCTGAACTTTACATTTACAGCTAAGCTGACTGTAGCACAGTTAAGATCGAGACTGCCGAAAAGCAAAAATTGCGCTACTTATGAAAAAACTTTTCGGAACATACATGGCCACATGGGGTCACTTGACTAAGTAGAGAAATTTTGGAGTGACGGTGATTTTTGGGCGGAGTCGGTCCGCTGTCTCCGGTAGCATGATTCCAGAAGGAAAGTTTCAGGTGGGTGCGGTCTGGATTGGTAAACCAAATATATAGCTTAGAGACAGTTTCAAACTATTCCTTCTTCCAACAATATAGTAGCGCCAGTTAAAATTTGATATAAAAAAGTAACCGTTGTTAAAAGTTCTGCGATAATTAGCATTTCCTCATGTTCCCAGTTTCGTTTAAAAGTGGTTTCTTTAAGATTTTATGCTACAAAATTGCAATTTTTGGTATTAATGTGACAAGTAAATTGGGTTAAAAACGGTTTTGAAACAGTTGCTTTCCTTCCTTCTGAAACATGACCTTCACCACTACACGCGCCACCGGAAAAGGCCACCATCGAAGAGGATTTTTAGACGACCGGAGCCTTCCGATTTTTTTGGAAAGCAATTTTTGGGCCAATTTTTTACAATTTGAGGCACGAATATTTCTTAAATTATAAGTAAAACAGCAAGTGTTAAGCCCATACTAGCACTTCTTAACGATTTTTGGTCTAGAATACCTATTTTAAGCATATTATACTACCCCTCCTGCTGAATATTGACTCCAACCATACATGTAACAGGGGTCTGGGGGGCCTGCCCCCACCCGACTTAGCCCCCCCTGAGACGATTTCGCCGACCCCCCCTCCGATTTTTCTGGCAAGTGAATTTTTGAGCAAATTTTTGCAATTTTTTTACAATTTCAGACACAAAAATTGCCAATATCGCCTGCAAAACAGCATTTTTTAGCTGTATTTCAGCCCAAATTAGCGATTTTTAGCCCAAAAATTGCGATTTTTTCGATTTTTGAGCGGTTTTAAGTGCCCTACCCACCTCCCAAAAATTTTGGATCAGACCCCCCCCCCGGCCGGCGCCAGACCCCCCAACCCCCCATCGGCGGATGACCTGTTACATGTATGACTCCAACCCCCGCCTGCCTGGCCCATTGCCACACCCGTTATGGCGGATGACCTGTTGCCTGTATGGACCGAGCGTATGGCCGCTTCTTTGTGGCGCGCTTGAAGAAACAGGCATCACAGCAATTAATACTTTTGGTATGATTTCAGTCAGACATGGGCTAGCATTTCGGTTGAGGGGGTAGAATTTTCAAATCCTGAGGGGGGTAGGAGCGCCTGAGGGGGGTGGTAAGCCAAAAAGTCCGATTTTTGGCTAAAATCAATGTTTTTTTGGCTTATTTCATTAAAATAAGCTAAAATAAGCTATTCTGAGCTCATCTACATCTAATCCAGGCATATTTTAATCATAATTTTCTATACAAAATTCTTCCAAAAAAGATCTGAGGGGGTAGCGACCGGCTGATGGGGGTGGGTCAGAGCCTGATGGGGGCCAACCCCCTAAGCCCCCTCCCTTTGCCGATGTCCGATTTCAGTGATCTAAAAGCAATAACAGAAATTTTGCTTACTGCAAACGACACTGCCGGAAAACTATTAGAACTGAAGACTATTAGAGCAAAGGCAATCTGAGAAGACAACCCTAACATGCCTAACCACCTCCATACATTCTACACAGTTGCTTTCCTTGAGCAAAGCTTTACTTACATACCCTTGTTATGTTTCGCACTTCTGAAAGAATGTTGTCCACTTCATGCGACTCCTCCTCTTGCTTTCGAGTTAGAATAGCGATTTTCTCGCTAAACTTGCGCGGGTTTGCTGACGATGACATGAATAAACCAGGTTTTCATGTGAATTAAAGATTCCAGAGAGATTTAAGCCAGCTAAGCTTTGCGCTTCTGACCGGCAGACAGTGAGATTTCAATGCTAACGGAACGGTCAAACCACATTAATCGACTCAAGCACAACCGCTAGTCTCTCTCAACTTTCGTTAAATTCGGTCGTTGTTCAGATTCAGATCAATAGTTGTCCAACGGCAGACGACGACAGTAATGAAAATACAATTCCACTGCGCAATAATAATGAAATAAATCCATATCGATGGGTGTCCATAATCATGGCTTTCTTGTCATCAACATAAAACAGTTCATTTTTTGGCGTCTGCCAAGTAAAATCGAGCGGTTTGTAGTAGAACTCCGGATTTATCGACCGCGTCCGAAAAACACTATATACAGTCATCCGACCCCACTACAAAAACGATAGAACGCAGTTCAACCAGCAGGCGCAGAATCGAAGTTGTCGAAGGACAGCCAAATTCGCTGACAACATGAAGATTGGGGCGAACTGCCAAAACAAAGTTACATTACTCATTTTCACATCATGCAAAGACCAATAAATACCGTATATATACACAGCTGCGACGTCACAAATTGTTAATGGAAGAAAAGGAAAAGCCGCGCCACAGATGGTGCTGACGAAAAAGTCGTAAATAAGAAGGGAAGAGCAAACTACGGACGGGACGGAATAACAAACAACACTGTGCGACTTACTTAACACAACAATCTGACGAACTTTTTCTACAAAATCCTCTCAACAATCCTCAGGCCTTCAGCGTATCGACCGACTACCCAAAGTACATGCTGGCATCTTAACTTCAATATACAGTATACTGTATCTGTGCAGTGCAGTTGTTACGCCAGTACTACAAAAATGCCAACAGCTTGAACTACTACATTAAATCCCGCTACAAACTAAACTTTCGTCAAGAGCTAAGGTCTACAACTTAAGAACAGGAGCATTTTAAACAAAACCAACAGTGTGTAACCTGAGACAGAAGAACAGAAATAAGATTTATTGTATAAGACCAGTATATTCAATGGGTGATGGATTTACTTGGGCGATGCAGGCAGTTCTTCAGCTAGTAATGGTATTGACTTGCGTTGCTGGTCCGTTCTGTTTTGTAGGTTGTATTCGTCACATTGCACAGTTTCATTAAACGACACATGAGTTTGTTGTATGTGGAGAGGTTGATGGAGATGGCTTTCTGTGTGTTGATTGCATATCATGTCCTCAATGTTCAGTATCATTTGGTCCATTATGCGCTCCTCATCAAATATTTGTCGCTTTTGTAACTGATCTAGTGGTGCGTACGGGTCCCATGATACATGTTGTTGTTCTGTCTGAAACACAATCGTGCAACACTGCTGTAGCGCCGATCTCTTTCTACCCTTGGTCTCTGTTTCCCTTCCCGCCGATCCTTGCGCAATTCTTCCCATAGATCAACCATGTTGTAGACTGGCGGCTCATCCTCGAACTCTGCGTCTTCTTCTTCATCATCATCTCCTGGCCTCAAGGGCAACAGATCCGCTGGATTCTGCTCTAAACTGTGTTGGAAGATTGAAACTCAGAGGGATCATGTATCCCAATTCAATACAACCGAGTGTTTTCGATTGGATTAATAGACCATCTTTACTTCGTACTAACTTGCTCTTCTACTTAATTGTCATTGCCAACCGAAATCAGGCAGCCATCAGGCAGACATGTAAAGTGGGGGGTCGGCAGAATCGGCCGGTATGGTGTGCGTTGGACATCCCTATGACCCCAAAGTAAAACCCTAAAGCAGTTCCGCCCAACTCCCTCTGGGTAGCCAGCAATGGCCATCGGCGGTTCTCTCCGATCCGGCCATTTTCCATAGTAAAACTCGAAAACACACCAAACAAAAATGAATGTTTCTCCGGGGGGCTACCTCGCTCAGACATGTGCTATGCAGCGTTCGAAAGCTCACATCATGAGCTTTCAGAATCTGTAATAAAATTTGTGGCGATTTTTGTTATTTCAAAAATAATCGATCCCGAAATATCGATTGATCACGATTTTGTCAGTTTTCACTGAAATGAGAGTTTCTCAGGGGGGCTACCTCAGTCAGACGCGTGCTATGCAGCGTTCGAAAGCTGACATCATTAGCTTTCAGAATCTGTAACAAAATTTGTGGCGATTTTTGTTATTTCAAAAATAACCGATCCCGAAATATCGATTGATCACGATTTTGTCAGTTTTCACTGAAATGAGAGTTTCTCTGGGGGGCTACCTCAGTCAGATGCGTGCTATGTAGCGTTCGAAAGCTGGCATCATGAGCTTTCAGAATCTATAATAAAATTTGTGCCGATTTTTGTTATTTCAAAAATTACCGATCCCGAAATATCGATTGATCACGATTTTGTCAGTTTTCACTGAAATGAGAGTTTCTCTGGGGGCTACCTCACTCAGATGTGTGCTATGCAGCATACATGGGCCGGGGGTAAGGGGAGTATACCCTCCCCTCGGCCGGTCATACCCCCCTCGGCCGGCCATACCCCCCTCCTCCACCCACCCCCCTCCGGATTTTTCCGCTTATTTAAGGCAAAATAGGCGTTTTTTGGCCTTTTTTCGGGGAGGCCCCCCCTGAGGTCTGCCACCCCCCGAGCCCCCGCCCGAGTGTTCCGGCCCAGGTATGCGCTGCAGCGGTCGAAAGCGGACATCATGAGCTTTCAGAATCTGTAATAAAATTTGTGGCGATTTTTGCTATTTCAAAAATAATCGATCTCGAAATATCGATTGATCACTATTTTATCAGTTTTCAGCATCTCACTAGAAGTAGCTAAAAAACAAAATGGGATGACCAAATTGAGGTTTTCTGGCACGCCAAATTCATTGGCGACGCCCATTTACAGCTACGATCATGTGATCAATCGATAGTCGATACTTGATCGATTATCGATTTTTTGCTATGCAGATGACCTAACTACACAGGCTATGATGTTAGTGGTTTTTGGGCACGCCGATTTCAACCACGATTTGGTTTAGAGCTATCATCGAGTTTTAAGTCGATAATCGATATCGATTCATTATCGATTTTTGTTGTGCAACCAAACAAGGCACAAAGCTATAATGTCAGTGGTTTTCGGGCATGCGGATTTCAACCATTATGTCGTTTTAGAACTATCATTTCAGTATAGTTCGATTATTAATATCGATTGATTACCGTTTTTTTACTGTGCAAATAAACAAACAAACCATGAGCTATGATGTCAGTAAACGGACACCAGCTTAGCTACAACAAGTAATGCAAGAAAACGCATAAGGCGGAAGTTGTTTTATTTTACCCACTCCACATAAAATCGATACTTGACAATCAATCGATATTGATAATCGAACTAAACTGCAATGATAGCTCAAAAATGACATAATGGTTGAAATCGGCATGTCTGAAAACTACTGGCATTACAGCTTATGTGTTTTGCTTTTTTGTACAGCAAAAGATTCGATAATCAATCGATATCGATTATCGAATTCGATGAAAACGCGATGATAGCTCTAAAACGACATCATGGTTGAAATCGGCATGCCCGAAAACCACTGACATTACGCTTTGTGCTTTGCTTATTTGCACAGCAAAAAATCGATAACCGATCAAGTATCGATTGATCACGTGATCGCAGCTGTAAATGGGCGTCGCCAATGAAAATAGCGTGCCAGAAAACCTCAATTTGGTCATACCATTTTGTTTTTTAGCTACTTCTAGTCAGATGCTGAAAACTGATAAAATCGTGATCAATCGATATTTCGAGATCGATTATTTTTGAAATAACAAAAATCGCCACAAATTTTATTACAGACTCTGAAAGCTCATGATGTGGGCTTTCAAACGCAGCATAGCACGTTCTGAGCAAGGTAGCCCCCCAGAGAAACTCTCATTTCCGTAAAACTGAAGAAATCGTGATCAGTCGATATTTCGGGATCGATTATTTTTGAAATAACAAAAATCGCCACAAATTTTTTACAGATTCTGAAAGCTCATGATGTGGGCTTTCAAACGCTCATAGCACATATCTGAGCAAGGTAGCCCCTGAGAAACTCTCATTTCCGTGAAAACTGACGAAGTCGTGATCAGTCCATATTTCGGGATCGATTATTTTTGAAATAACAAAAATCGCCTCAAATTTTTACAGACTCTGAAAGCTCTGATGTGGGCTTTCAAACGCAGCATAGCACATTCTGAGCAAGGTAGCCCCTCAGAGAAACTCTCATTTCCGTGAAAACTGACGAAATCGTGATCAGTCCATATTTCGCGATGGATTATTTTTGAATAACAAAAATCGCCACAAATTTTTTACAGACTCTGAAAGCTCATGATGTGGGCTTTCAAACGCTTCATAGCACGTTCTGAGCAAGGTAGCCCCCCAGAGAAACTCTCATTTCCGTAAAACTGAAGAAATCGTGATCAGTCGATTTTCGCGATTGATTATTTTTGAAATAACAAAAATCGCCACAAATTTTTATTACAGATTCTGAAAGCTCATGATGTGGGCTTTCAAACGCTGCATAGCACGTTCTGAGCAAGGTAGCCCCCAGAGAAACTCTCATTTCCGTAAAACTGAAGAAATCGTGATCAGTCGATATTTCGCGATCGTTATTTTTGAAATAACAAAAATCGCCACAAATTTTTATTACAGATTCTGAATGCTCATGATGTGGGCTTTCAAACGCTGCATAGCACGTATCTGAGCAAGTAGCCCCCCTGAGAAACTCTCATTTCCGTGAAAACTGACGAAATCGTGATCAGTCCATATTTTGGGATCGATTATTTTTGAAATAACAAAAATCGCCACAAATTTTATTACAGATTCTGAAAGCTCATGATGTGGGCTTTCGAACACTGCATAGCACATGTCTGAGCGAGGTAGCCCCCCGGAGAAACATTCATTTTTGTTTGGTGTGTTTTCGAGTTTTACTATGGAAAATGGCCGGATCGGAGAGAACCGCCGATGGCCATTGCTGGCTACCCAGAGGGAGTTGGGCGGAACTGTTTTAGGGTTTTACTTTGGGGTCATAGGGATGTCCAACGCACACCATGCCGGCCGATTCCGCCGACCCCCCACTTTACATGTCTGCCCGATCTCGGTTGGCAATGACAATTAAACTTAAACTGTTTGAAACATGCAACTTAGACTAGGTGCTGAAAGCTAAAGTATTCGCATGCCTAGTTGCAGTTAGACGTGCGGTAAGACGTTGCGGATGGCCAACGCCAACAGACATGTGCAACGAACGCAAACCTAACTTCTATTAGGAAACCAGCCTCATCGCAGATGTTAAATAAGTCTGAGCTCACATTGATGTTGAAATCGACGATTTTTTAGATGCATACAAACTCAGAACACAACACGCTTTACGAAAGAGCAGCAAACACTCGGCTGCTAAATTACTTTTGTCCTACACATTTCTTAGGTGAAAAAAATCGTGCCGAATTTGCTGCCTGTACTGTATGTACGTACAGTGCGTACACTACGTATGTACTGTATCTGTTTATTTACCTTCTTCCCATACAGGCTCTCGCTTTTGTAGTGGTGGCTTTTCTGGTTTTGGTGCTTTCATCTCATGACCTGCCTGCTCGGTTATTACTTCTTTGGGTGCCGTGGAGGCCGTCACTTGCTTCCCTTTTTCACTGATCTTTGGTTCTGCCATTTTCCTTCGCTGTTGTTTGGTTTTCGTTCTGGCTCTGGTCGACCTGTCCGTCGCTTTACTCGATTTCTTCCTCTTGTCTGTCTTCCTTTTTTCACTTGTCTTTTTCTTCCGTGATCCTGCTGAACCCGCTGCCAGTTTGTTCTCAGTCTTTCTACCAGTGCCCGGTTTCCATATTGTTGTTTTATGTTTGCTGGCCATTTTACCCAGCAACTGCGCCTTCCTGCTTTTGAACTCTTTCTTCCGGTCGTGTACCGCCACTCTCTGCTTGCTGTGCACTTTATCCAATACTTCTTTCTTCTTTACTTCTAACATTAGGCTCTTGTTGCTCTCCGGTCTTCCTGGAAATGCTGCTGCAGTCGGTTTCTGTTGCGTTCTTGGAAGTGGTATCAGCTTAGACTCATCTTTTGGAGCAGACGGCTGTGTACTCTCTGTTTTCTCGGCTTTCTCAACTGATTTAGTCAATTCTGTCTTTGCAGTTTTGGGTTTGGGCTTCGCTTTCTGAGACTTGACTTGCTTTAGAAATGCATCTAATGGTAAACTTCTTCGCGACCGTCTCTCGGGCATCACATCGTCCAGCTCTCGGAACTTTCTCTGTGACGCAGCTACATCCTTCACCGCTACCGTGGTCGCTCTTTTCTGTAGGGCGCATTCGCGCATTTGCTCTAGTTGAATTAGTTTCACGATTCGTTTGTGTTCTCGTTCTATGTTAATCCGCAGTTTTTCTTTCAAAGTCGGTTCCAAGTCAGGCATGTCGACCCATTTTTGTCGCAGCTGTTTAAATTGTTTCGACTCTTTACTAATCTTGTTGATAGTGTTTGGGTCGGTAAGGTTGTGACTGATCATCGGGTCTGGCCATTCCAGTTCCGGTATTATGTGAGACATATCGTCTGTTTTCACTGACCGCTCGCCTTGCCTGTCTTTTGTCTTTTTCTCTCGTCTGGTCTTGCCTTTCTCCTTGAAGCTCTTCCTGTCATCCGGCGTTTTACCTCTGCACGTCCTAATGCTCTTCTGTGCTTCCCTCTCCGATCTATTGCTTTTTCTGGGCTCTTTGTAACTTTTACTGTCGTCTATTGATCTCGCCGTATACGACCAAGTGCTTCTACCATCTTTGTAACTGCTCTTGTCCTCCGCTATTTTGAATGGTTCGATCTTGCTGCTGCTAGTATCTCTGACACTTTTATTGCTCTCTCTAATACTTCTCTTGCCATCTTTCTGACTCTTTTCCTTCTGACTCTTCCATTCATTCCTTGTTGGTCTGTTGTCATAATGGGCTTCTGACACATCTGTCGAGTCTATACAGGTTAAGCTTTTGGGGTCGTTGTTTGCTTCAGATACTTTCGATTTGTCATCGCCCTTCCACGCTGATGGGTTCACTCCGCCCAATAATGTCGATTTCGCTTGGTTAGTAGATGTCATAAGTATGAAGAAACAATACAACCAATATCCAACTACAACAAACACATAAAAATGAAGAATCATAGATATGTATTTTAACAATTTTACGTCTTCAAGTGTTCTATTCAAAAAAGAGCATGTCACACCGGAAACGCCGCACTGTCATACAGTGTAGCATTGGGGCACTATTCAACTATCCGAACACTTTGGCCGCTACCGTATAGTGCTGTTTATAGTACCCCATATTTATAGTACCTCGGGTACTATAAACGGCACTTACAATGTACCGTAGTAAATGAAATAAAAATGCATAAATAAATGCACTTACTTACTGTACTTATAAATGGAGACAGCTTTTTATTCTGAAGTGAGCAGTTATTAATAGAAAACGTACAAATCTTACAGGATTTTTGGTGGTAAACTATGTTTGTGTGAGGAAAAACAGCAGATGATGCAATCATAGAGGTTCTGGTATGAGTGAATAACCTACTTTTTACAACTAGGCCGTAATTTGAGAAAGAAATCTCACATACTATTGTTAGTTTCTGATAGAGCAGATTTGTAGAGTGCCATATATAGTACCCGGGTACTATAAACAGCACTATACGGTATAGGGGAGTAATGATTTGGTGAGGGAAAAGATACACCAATTCCAAATCGAACCATACATGCAGTTGGGAGGAATGGGGGATTTCCCCCAGGCCCGATTTGCGGAGAAAAGTCCTACCAGCCGGATTCTAGGAGGATTTTTTGAAAACCCTATTTTGGGTTTCTAAACCTGAAAACAGGGCTCCAAACGCCCTGGTTAGGGTTTCAGAGATCCTGAACAGGGTCTTGGAACCCCAATTAGGGTTTTAGAAGCCATAAATTGGTTCTGTAGCCGGCACAGTTGGTGTAGTGGTTTAGGCCGCTTAGCCACTGTGCGCGACGTCGTGCGTTCATCCTCTCGGCGCGGTAAAAGTTTCTTGCCGCAAAGAGTTGGTCGTCGGCACAACGCTCCACCCAGGCCACCGAAAGCTGGTGACAGCTAGTAGGTAAAATGGGAACCGACTGGATCTGCCGTTGCAACGAAGCCACTCCACAAAGCATGCCGCGTTGGGAAGAAGATCTACGATGTCAGAAGCTGTCTGAGAAACCAAGTATGCTGGGAGCCCTCTGGCATATGGGGCACCGGCGGCCGTCGGGAGCTGTCAGCATCCAGTGGCGTATCCAGGGGGGTGTAGGGTGTGTACATCCCCCTTTGCGGTGGAGGTAGGAAGAAAAAGTCTGTCAAAAATATAAGAAACTAATGAATTATGTACTAAAACTGTCTATTTTGTGCTCAGAATGCCTTCTAAATGCGTTTTTGAAGGCCAAATTTTCAAAATTTTCTCGCCCTGGTCGGGCAGAAGCCCAACCAGGCCATTATAAACTACTAAAACTTGTAATTTCTGTTAATTTTAAGCTCGGAATGCGTTTTAAACGCGTTTTTGAAGGCTAATTTTGCTAAATTTTCTTACCCTGGTTGGGCAGCGGCCCAACCAGGCACTTTCAAAATTTTACACCCCCCTTTCCAAAATCCTGGATACGCCACTGTCAGCATCATGGCATCGACACGCCGGTCGCCCTCCTGGTGACCGGCACACAGTAGCGTGGCTTGGAGTGGCTGGCAGTGAAAGAAGGGAAACGTCCGAGATGTAGGGATGGCCAAAGCACGTCCGCGCGGCGCGGAATAGAAAATACAAAATAACAGCCAAAAAGTGGTCCAAAACGGTTTTTGCAACTTCAAGAGCAAATGTTTTTTTGTGTTCCGTTATTGATTATTGATAGGGGATGTGATGTATTTATATGAAACAGAGTGTGAGCTATCGAATTTTGAATCATAATTCGGCCGTTAAAGGGCATTTTCCTCTCGAAAACTGAATTCGTCGTTTTTCAATGGCCATTTTCTGCTAAAAGGAGAGTTGATTCAAATTTTGTTCAACCAGATTTAAAATCAGCGCAACTCGTTACCAATATAGCACCGCTTTTTTTCTTTCCGCACTTTGGCATGGTCCGCACAAATTTGATTCTTTCTTAACTACTGAAAATGGGCATTTTCGTGGATTTTTTTCATGTTCCTCGTTCTTGTGAAAAAACGACGAATTCGGCGCAAGATGTTCAATCGGTTCCGTGTACAGTAGACTTCAGACTTTCGAATGATATAAGAATTTGCTCTCTGCTATTTGCCGTTAACCCCACAAACGGTGTTGAAGTTTCTGTAACCCTTAATTTTTGCCATTTCAGGCTTTTATTGTACCCAACACTTGCAATCATACTTTTTTGCATTAATTTAGCTGGGCGACGAATATTCACATCTTTCTAGTAGATTTTAAACAATCAAGTTGGTTTCACCTTCGTAACTCGCGCCATAGAAAATCAGCCACCGCTGGGACGGCGACGGTGTTATAAACACTAATTTACGCGATTTGACCCACGCGGCTGTTTTGAACCCGCATTTCTCCAATTCTTCATGAAATTAAGCGCGGTTTTTTGCGTAAATAATCGCATCCGGTCATGCTATTGCCGTTTTAGCATGAATTTTTGCTTGTAGCGCGAGTTATTCAAATCTGTTGCCCATAATTAAAAATGGTACCAAGTGCGCCATACAAAAGTTCTTCGCAGATAGACCTAATTCGTAGTACTACAAACTACTAACTACAAAGTACATATTTTCGGCGATTATGACGTCATCAAGACTACATATTAACTAAGACTACAAATTATTTTGGCTGACTACAAATTGACTACAAACTACTATTTCAAAATCTGCGGATTTGTAGTCAAGTTGTAGTCATTTTTCTTCATAATTTTCTGACATTTTCCTTTGATTTTACACAATCTAAGCCCCTAATCAGCATTTTGACCTGTCTTGAGCTTACGATAAGCTCACGAAATCGTAAAACATACCGAGAAGCAATGTATTTTTGACGTGAAGTGTTAGAAAGATAATTTTTTCTGTTCTCCCGCTTTTTCTAACCTGCCCAATATACTTTGGAGGAAGGTGACCACATGACTGACTTTTGCACATTCGTTCGTGTCTTTTCTTGCCTTAGTTGTTATAAAATTTGTCTCATGTACCGTCCATAAATGATGTCATTCCAAACGGGGGACGGGGGCTCTGCTGAAATGCAACGATAGACAATGCACCAGGAGGGGGATGGGATTACCAAGAAACGACATACCTTTTTCCAGAATTTTATGGAACTTTGATTGTATTATTTTCAATTTATGTACAATGTAGGTACGTACATTATGGCAAAGGTTTCTACATACAGAAAAGCTTCCCAGAATGACAGTATGGATTCATTCAATTAATTATGCAGTATGGCACCAACAAAACATGACAATGCTGTTATGCACTGCATTTTTGTCGGGGCAGGGGTAAACGGAAAACGACGGCGCCTTTAGGGGACGGGCTCCCCAGAAACAACGCAAGGCGATTTTGGGGGAGGGGCCGAGCAATTAGGGTTTGGGACGACGTCGTTTATGGACGGCCCCTCCCCTTATTCCATTTTTAGTCAAATACGAAATGTTCAGCATTGTAATTCTGTTGAGCCTTGAATTTTCTTGCAGAAATACAACGTAGTTATTAGAAATGACGATTTTTGACAGAGTTAAATAGAAAACAGGTTTCCTGTACCTAGTATTTTGAAAAGCATTACTATGACCTGATTGTTCAATTGGCAAAAATTCTCACTAATATTGAATTTCTGGCATTTGGCAAACTGACTACAAATTGACTACAAACTAAAACTACATATTTTTTGAAACGGAATTTGACAACTACAAACTAAGACTACAAATTATTTTCTCGAAAATTTTAGACTACAAACTAAGACTACAAATTGAAATTCTCTGAGGAAATAGGTCTATTCGCAGATGGATGTTTTTAGATCGCATTTTTCTAATTTTTCATGGAATCAAGTGCGGTTTTTTGCGTAAATTATCGCATCCGGTCATGTTATCGGCGGTTTTAGCATAATTTTTTTGCTGTAGCGTTAATTTTTGAAAACCATTGGCCATACCTACGAGATGACGAATCACGGGGGTAGCGAAATGGACCTCGAGTCTGACCGTAGGCCGTAAGCCCCCGCAAATCGGATCGGATCGGAGGGTTCCGTAACACTAATTTGGGTTTCTGAAACACTAAATAGGGTTCCGGAACCCTAATTTGGGTTTCTGAAATCCTAAATTGGGTTCCGGAACCCTAATTTGGGCTTCATAGAGCCTTAACAGAATTTCTGAACGCCGAAAATAGGGTTCAGGAACGCTAATTCGGGTTTAAACAGGTCTAAATACGGTTCCGGAACCATAATTTGGGTTTCAAAATCTCTAAAGAAGGTTCCAGAAATACATTTTAACTGTATTATGTCGAATAAAATTATGGCATTAAGCACGCATTAAGACCCGACCAGTCCTATAGGTAAAATCTGACATGCAACACAAAAACGAGAAATTAAGATAACCTACCACAGATACAAAACCACGTCGACCTCTAACCATTCTTTATAGATGATGCAACGGAAGGAGGATTCACGTTCGGAGAACGTTACCGATAAGTAATTCTTTGGCATTCCTGCAGTTTACCTACCTAGCATCATACAGTGCCCTTGTACCGTTTTTTGCATCCCTTGGTGATGTTGGTTGTTCTTGTGCATGTTTTCCTAATTTCCAAATTGTTGAGAACCATTTTCCATTTTTTATATTTTCCATTTTCCAACTTTCCAACTTCTTGGAGAGGCGATTTGGACAAAACCTAAAAAGTATCGTCAACACCGTCGTACCGTCAGTTTCATCGGACCGCGCATTAGCGTTATCCACGCCCGATTTTAAACCCCGGCTGCCGACATATGCGGCTGTTTTCCCCCACCAGGCCGATTGAGGTCTATGGTGATATATACGGGTTAGAGATGTGCACGGGCCGGGCATGCCCGTCAACGATTTTGGACGGGCCGGGCCGGGCCGGGCCGGGCCGGGCCGGGCACCAGTTTCAGGTCCGCCGGGCCGGGCCCGATTTTGATGCCGTCAGGCATATATAAAGAACAGCAGAATACAAAAAGAACACCTTAAATTGCTTAGCATTGCCCCAAATGAATTCAAAATACGCGCCGTTCTACCGTATGCAGAATTATTTTAACAGTAATTTCAGCCTTGGTGCCGTTCGTACACAAGCCTTTACCCCACCTGCCCACCAACTTAATTTTAAGCCTCAATTTAGAGCTCAGGCTTAGATTCAAGTGCACACTTTGATTTGTAGGGTTGAGCTTCTGCGTCTGGCTTTAAAAAGGTTGTCAACCACTGCCCTGGATATGTAATGTACATTGTGTATCATTATCAATGACAAAAAACCCCAATATCCAATTCCTGAAAAACAACCCAATACCAGTTCGCACTCTAGTTAAAAGCAAGCATAAATTTGAAATTCGCTGTTTTAAAATGCCAATTTCCAAAGCTTAACATGAAATTTAGCTTTTAATCTGAAAATTCATGCCAAATTTTCAAAAATTTAGCAAGACAAGGCAAAATTAACGGCCGGACAGGGCCGGGCCGGATTTTGGGCGGGCCGGGCCGGGCCCGATTTTGATGCCCGCCGGGTATGGCGGGCCGGGCCGGAAAGAAGGTGCCCGTTTAAAAAAAATTTGGCCATTCAGTCGCATGTCAAGATGCAAAAATCCGGTACTACAGTGCTGTTCAAACTTTACATTTAATTATCTCTATCATCTCTCAAATCATACATGTAATGGGTCCGAGCCAGGGATGGTTCTTTTAAGCGAAATTAGCGAATTTTAAGCTAAAAAATAATGATTTCTACAAAAAAAAACAACCCAGCAAATTTTTCGCTGTAGCAACTGCAACTCTCAACCGATTTGAATAAATGCTTTTTTAAATGAAAGATAAATAAATTCTTGAAAGATTGATGAAATTTTCATTAAGAGTCGTTCTCTGGTCAGATCGCGTTTTGGTCCTTTGCCCTATTCAGACCCAAAATTGAAACTTTGAGCTAGAGAGCTGTAAGTTGGTACACTAATAGATACTTATGAGTTATCTTTCAGCTGCAGAGGATTAATGGATCTGACGCTCCTGTCCTGAGATATAGCCTTCCGAAAATCGGTCTGCTTAACTATGGGACAAAATTTCAAACTCGAATTTCTCGCTTCATACTCGGAATTCGGACCTAAAAATTGGGGGTTTTAGAGTACTTTTAGACTGCTTTAAGAAACTTTCGTCAAATTTTCGTTTTCAGAAAAAAAATTTTTTTCGCCCCCTTTGCGCCCCCCTAGCTCGTCTGGAACCCCCCAACCCAGTTTTTTTTATTTCAGAAAAATGTTGCGCTATCAATTACCTACCGTTTGGTGTGAAGCATTGTTTGCTCAGACCCGAAAAACGTGAGAAAATTGAGATCAAACATGTCCCGGTCGCAAAATTTTCGCACTTTTCTCAGGTCAAATATTTCCAAGTCCGGTTTTCCACCTACTAGTACGAATTCGGACTTAAAAATTGGGGGTTTTAGAGTACTTTTTGACTGCTTTAAGAAATTTTTGTCAAATTTTCGTTTTCAGAAAAAAATTTTTTTCGCCCCCTTTGCGCCCCCCTAGCTCGTCTGGAACCCCCCCAACCCAGTTTTTTTTATTTCAGAAAAATGTTGACGCACATCACATACACTACCGTTTGGTGTGAAGAATTGTTTGCTCAGACCCGAAAAACGTGAGAAAATTGAGGTCAAACATGTCCCGGTCGCAAAATTTTCGCACTTTTCTCAGGTCAAATATTTCCAAGTCCGGTTTTCCACCTACTAGTACGAATTCCGACTTAAAAATTGGGGGTTTTAGAGTACTTTTAGACTGCTTTAATAAATTTTTGTCATATTTTCGTTTTCTGAAAAAAATTTTTTCGCCCCCTTTGCGCCCCCCTAGCTCGTCTGGAACCCCCCAACCCAGTTTTTTTTATTTCAGAAAAATGTTGCGCTATCAATTAACTCAAAAGGGGGCAAAAAAAATTTTTTTTACTGAAAACGAAAATTTGACAAAAATTTCTTAAAGCAGTCTAAAAGTACTCTAAAACCCCAATTTTTAAGTCGGAATTCGTACTAGTAGGTGGAAAACCGGACTTGGAAATATTTGACCTGAGAAAAGTGCGAAAATTTTGCGACCGGGACATGTTTGACCTCAATTTTCTCACGTTTTTCGGGTCTGAGCAAACAATGCTTCACAGCAAACGGTAGGTAATTGATAGCGCAACATTTTTCTGAAATAAAAAAACTGGGTTGGGGGGTTCCAGACGAGCTAGGGGGGCGCAAAGGGGGCGAAAAAATTTTTTTTTCTGAAAACGAAAATTTGACAAAAATTTCTTAAAGCAGTCTAAAAGTACTCTAAAACCCCCAATTTTTAAGTCCGAATTCGTACTAGTAGGTGGAAAACCGGACTTGGAAATATTTGACCTGAGAAAAGTGCGAAAATTTTGCGACCGGGACATGTTTGATCTCAATTTTCTCACGTTTTTCGGGTCTGAGCAAACAATGCTTCACACCAAACGGTAGGTAATTGATAGCGCAACATTTTTATGAAATAAAAAAAAACTGCGTGGGGGGGGTTCCAGACGAGCTAGGAGTGCGCAAAGGGGGCCAAAAACATTTTTTATTCTGAAAACGAAAATTTAACAAAAATTTCTTAAAGCAGTCTAAAAGTACTCTAAAACCCCCAATTTTTAAGTCCGAATTCGTACTAGTAGGTGGAAAACCGGACTTGGAAATATTTGACCTGAGAAAAGTGCGAAAATTTTGCGACCGGGACATGTTTGATCTCAATTTTCTCACGTTTTTCGGGTCTGAGCAAACAATGCTTCACACCAAACGGTAGGTAATTGATAGCGCAACATTTTTCTGAAATAAAAAAAAACTGGGTTGGGGGGGTTCCAGACGAGCTAGGGGGGCGCAAAGGGGGCGAAAAAATTTTTTTTTTCTGAAAACGAAAATTTGACGAAAGTTTCTTAAAGCAGTCTAAAAGTACTCTAAAACCCCCAATTTTTAGGTCCGAATTCCGAGTATGAAGCGAGAAATTAGACTTTGAAATTTTGGTCCCATAGTTAAGCGGACCGATTTTCGGAAGGCTATATCTCAGGACAGGAGAGTCAGATCCACTAATCCTTTGCAGCTGAAAGATAACTCATAAGTATGTATTAGTGTGCCAACTTACAGCTCTCTAGCTCAAACTTTCAATTTTGGGGTCTGAATACTGAAACTCGATCGGTTCAGAGAACGACTCTTAATGTACTCTGCTTAGTTCCTGAGATATTGGCTCTCAAAGTCAAAACAGTGATTTTGGCAGTGAACAAGAGGGATTTTTTTTATTATTCTGCACTTCGTAATAAAACGGATTCCTGCTACTGCTAAGGGCTCTTAGAGGCTTTACTGATGACACAGAAACTCGGTTTACTTCAACACTAAAGTATCGTCAGCCCTAGCAGTAGGAATCTGCTTTATTATGAAATGCAACGGAATCGCTCTTGTTCTTTCCCAAAATCTGTTTCGACTTAGAAGGCAAATATCTCAAGAACTGAACTGTGAATCTCAATAAAAATTGCACCAATCTTTGAAGAATTTATCAGTCTTTCATTCAAAAAAGCGTTCATTCAAATCGGTTCAGATTCATGGTTGCAAAAGTAAAAAATCTGCTGGGTTGTTTTTTGTCACTCTTGTTCATTGCCAAAATCTCTGTTTTGACTTTGAGGACAAATATCTCGGGAACAAAGCAGGCTATTTTAATAAACAGTACATCAATCTTTCAACAATTTATTTATCTTTCATTTAAAAAAGGATTCATTCAAATCGGTTGGGATTTACGGTTGCTACAGCAAAAACTCTGCTGGGTTGTTTTTTTGGCACACCCTGTAGTTACGTTCGTCTGACAGAACAACACAAACAGCACCTGAAGGAGCCTAATTGATGTCTCTTGTTTTGTTAATATGCTGTAGTACATATAAAACCGTAGCTAACCGATAAACGTTAATAGGGTGTACCAAATGGTAGGTTGACGTCTAAAATTTTATTCTTGGTCTGTTCCCAGAAAATAGTGGGCCGCGCTTTATAAGACGTGTACATCCCAGCGAACTGCGCTGCATCCAGTGATGCCGATACCACTCGATGGTGCTGACGCTGGTGCTGACGGGCGGACAGTCTAGCTTATATCATTCCTTATCGTAGGGGCGGTCAATTGATTCTTTCTCAGTCACAGATCCATTCGCCAACTAATCAGATCAGAGCTCCTATTGCTGTGCGGTATCCACATCCAGGATTGTAAAAGTGAGAGGTGGCAACATTTTAAAGAGGCCTGTTTGCCTGCTCAACCAGGGCGAGAATTTTGTAAAATGTAAATTAATAATTTTAGCCTTCAAAAACGCGCTTAACCCTGTCCGAATTATATTAATGTGCAATGTACTGTATGTTTGGCTCCGTTAATAAACATCGTGTTTAGCGCGCACAGTAGGTATGTATAATGAGTTTGATGTACGTACACTAAAACCCGTTCTTAGGGTCTGACCCAGATAATCTGGGCTAGGGACGGCTCCCTGTGTCAGTGTTCTCTGTTCGGTTTTGCTTCCTGCAATAAAGACTCTCTCCGTTTGTACTTGGCCGCCTGTACGCACGCTGCGTCAGGTTATGGGCCCAGATACCAGACCTTTGTTATGCCAGTGTGTGTCCCCTGATTTGCACTGACTTGCAATGGACAGTCAAGACGATGCACGTACTACCTCCCTTCCTGTTCTGAAACAGGGAAATTGGCCGAGGTGGAAAGTGTTGGCAAAGATTTTTCTGCTGGCTGAAGGTGCGTGGGAGATCGTCAACGGACAGGAGCAACCCCCCGAAGCCCCTCAACCCCCCGCTGAGGATGAGGCTGCCGCTGCTGCCGGCCGTCAAAGAGCTGCCGCCGCCGCTCAACAAGCCTACGAGAAAGCGCTGAAGAGCTACAACAAGCGTAAGTACGGTGCCATGTTTTCACTCATGAAAGCTCTGTCGCCTGAAGTGTATCGTGTCATTCACTTGACTGACGACACAGATCCAGCTGCGTTGTGGACACAGCTAACCAACCATTTCGACCGACGCTCGCAGTTGTCAATCGTTCAGCTAATGGGACAATTGGATCAGCTACCGTACGACGGCAAACGCAAACCAAGCGAATGGTTGGCAGATCGTCAGAAAATCTACGATCAGCTCAAGGTGATCGACCAAGAGGTACCGGTATGGATTCAGGTGACGAGTGCTATTAGTTCCCTACCTGCTGGCTGGGAATCCGTACGTTCTGTGATAGCGCACGCAAGCGGTGAGGACGGTGCTCGCCCGTACACGCTAGAAAGACTGTCACGTTGCCTAGACGATGAGTGGCAGATGCGTAGTGGCAAAGACGCTCAAGCTTTCGGTGCTACTGGCAGTTACGGTTACAGTCAGAGAGGACGCGGTAGAGGTGGCAGGCGTGGCGCCAAATTTCAACGCGGCGGAAATTCTAAGCAGCGAGGCGGTGCTAGCTCTAGTGGATTGCAAACGGCAGCGAGCGGCAAGTGCTATAACTGCGGTGAGGAGAAAGTTGTTGTGCCGCTGCCTCTTCAGTCAGAAGGGAATGACAGGCAAGAACAGGAGGAGGCGGAGGTACCACAGCCAGTGGTGCCACCAGAGCCAATACAACCTGTACCAGAACAGCCTGTACCTGATCAGCAGGAACAACAGCAGCCAGACGAATCAGACGGTGATGACGAGGTGCTACCTCGAGCACAACCTCCACAGCTTCCAAGGAGGTCTCAACGGACAACAAAAGGAAAACCTCCGTCCTGGCTTACCACTGACTATGCTACAAAATGGGCTGAATTGCAGGAAACACCAGAACCAGCTACCTGGCAAGAAGCGACACAATCCGATCAAGCTGAACAATGGCGAGAGGCTGCGCAAAAGGAGATTGACTCGCTTCACGGCTTTGGTGTGTGGAAGTTAGTGCCTAAGCCCGCAGAAAAGAAGGTGATTGGCTGTAGGTGGGTATTTCGCACCAAGCGAGACGAGCACGGAAAACTCGACAGATTCAAGGCCAGGTTAGTAGCCAAGGGGTACAGTCAGAAGTACGGAGTAGACTATTTTGATGTCTTCGCCCCAGTTGTCAGGTGGGAGTCAGTACGCGCACTTTTTGCGGTTGCAGTGCAGAAAAGAATGGTCGTCCACCAACTTGACGTAGAGACGGCTTTTCTAAATGGTCATTTGCAGGAGGAAGTTTTGATGGATCAGCCACCCGGTTTTGTCGATCAGGCACACCCAGACTGGGTATGCAAATTGCAGCGGAGTCTCTATGGGCTCAAACAGAGTCCAAAGTGTTGGAACGAAGCTTTCCACAGGGCGCTAACAAAACTCCAGTTCTGGCAATCGACTGCCGACAGGTGCATCTATCGAGGCAAGATAGATGGGCGTGAAGTGATCGTCGCTGTTTATGTAGATGACATTCTAATTGCAGCAAGAGACGCAAACACCCTGGCTCGTACAAAAGCTCTCATCGCCAAACACTTTAAGGTGAAGGACATGGGTCCGGTTTACCACTTTCTAGGCGTGCAAGTGCGGCAGCTGGAAGGACGGATTCAGATGAAACAAGAGACGTATGCCAGGCGTGTACTGGATCGGTTCGGTATGGCAGATTCGCATCCTACCTCAACACCGATGGTGGCCAACGCTTTAGACACTCTGACGCCCAGCGGACCAGACAGTGAGTTAGCTGATCAAACAACTTACCAGTCTATTGTTGGCTCGCTCATGTATTTGGCAGTGGCCACTCGGCCAGATTTGGCTTATACTGTGCATCGTTTAGCACAGTTTTGTTCGTCTCCGTCATCGATTCACATGCAGGCAGCCAAGAGAGCTCTTCGGTACCTTAAGGGTACAATTGATGCTGGACTAACGTTTTCAGTAGCAGGAAGTGCAAAACTCACCTCTTTCTGTGACGCAGATTGGGGCGGCGATCTTCCAACGAGACGCTCTACCACTGGCTACCTTCTTTTTCTCAGCGATGGGCCAGTTTCCTGGTGCAGTCGGCGCCAATCGCTCGTGTCCAAGAGTACAACCGAGGCGGAATTTATCTCCTTGTCAGAGACCGTTTCTGAAATTAAGTGGTTTAGATCACTTTTAGCCGACCTAGGACATGAGCAGAGGAAACCCACTCCAATTCGAGAGGACAACCGGTCGGCTATTGCTTTAGCGCTAAATCCTGCGGCACATCACCAACGCACAAAACATTTAGACGTTAAACTTCGCTTTGTACAGGATTACGTCTGTGCCGGGTTTGTGGAAATCGAAAATGTGCCGACAACCCAGCAACTTGCAGATGGATTGACCAAGCCACTTCCAGCCCCAGCTTTTTCAGCTTTTAAGGAAGGAATGGGTTTGGGAAACCTCAACTTCTAATCCAGCCCGGAAACTAACCCAGCTGTCGTCTCTGGTCTTTTTTTTTTGTCCTCTGTCGACGGCTAATTCTGTTTCTTTCAGACCGGTTTTGAGCTCTTAGGGGCTTAGCCATTGTTGTCTGAGCTGAAGCAGATTGTATTTTACTTTTCTAAACATTCATTGATCGTTGGGAGCTAAATTCTATTCATTTTCTTTAGTCGCTTCTTCTGTCGTCGCCAAAAGGAGGAGTGTCCGAATTATATTAATGTGCAATGTACTGTATGTTTGGCTCCGTTAATAAACATCGTGTTTAGCGCGCACAGTAGGTATGTATAATGAGTTTGATGTACGTACACTAAAACCAGTTCTTAGGGTCTGACCCAGATAATCTGGGCTAGGGACGGCTCCCTGTGTCAGTGTTCTCTGTTCGGTTTTGCTTCCTGCAATAAAGACTCTCTCCGTTTGTACTTGGCCGCCTGTACGCACGCTGCGTCAAACCCCTTATGCGGAGGCAAGATATGAGCGGCACCCTATTGTATTACCAAAACTTATTGTCAAAAAGTTATTATTACGAACCAATACGGAAAGAAATATGTTCTAAAGGTAATAACAATAACTAAAAAGTTATTGAAAAAAGGCCGTCCGCGAACATCCGAAGTAATAACTTCTGAAAAATAGATCAGCCTGAGAGTAGCAAGTTAAGGAAGCAAGTTGGATAACATCGATGCGTGAAGTAGTAATAACTGTTATGTTGGCTAGTAATATTTTTGTGGCATGTAGTAAGAAGTTCTGCAGAATCGAAACAACGAGTCGGCGCGCAGCGCCCAGATTTAATTGTGGACAATTAACCCCTGTTGCCAAATAGTAGCGAGAATTAATTTAGCCGTTTTAGGTTATGCATTGTGGTAACCTAACATGAAATATTGATTCTAAGGTCGGACTGAAGCGTGAACCCTAGACCGTAACGGAAAAGGCTGAAAAGAGGTGTAGGTATGTTTTCGGTAAATGCTAATGGTGGGGGCTTTGGTCGTAAATCTCTTTTTTGCGGAAATTTTTTCTTTTTTGGCTTTACAGTTTGACTTACTCTTACTCAGGTTACTCAACCGAAGCTGGTTCAACTATACAATAGATATATGGGTATGGAAATGCTTTGACTTGCAGTACCGACCAATATGTTTGTAGGTGGAGTTGATCTAAATGACCAGTTGTGCCAGTCTTACAAGCATGAAACGAGGAACTGCAGTATGTTTAAACAGTTAAAAGTGATACTTGAACTTCATACTTCTGTAGGATGGTATGTGAAGCTCTTCTGGCACCAAATCGATGTTACCGGTGTAAACTGTTGGGCAATCTACCGTCATTTTCGGCCTGAATGCAGGGACCACAGGCGCTTTCAAGAAGACCTAATCGCTCAGACTCTCCACTTCAGCGACAGTCTGCTGGGACCCAGTCGCAGGGAGCCCCAGTGCACACTGCCAGATGACACTGAAGGTCCGGTGGTACTTAACGGTGAGATGCTGTCGGGGCTTGAAAAAATCCCCCTGTTTGACCCGATCCCTGTGCACCGTTCCGAAACAGTTGACAAAACTGCTAGGAGGTTGAGGCTCAAGACCCAAAAGAACCACGTTCAAGTTGACTGTAACCGGGCCTACTGTGTTGTGCACAAGTACAAAGTCCACACTAGACGTGCATGCTTGAAGTGCCGGCGCGCTCTTTGCTCCGCTATGTGCATGCTTCGGTTTCACAATCTAAAGGACTATCTGTACGATGGTGATGAAACTATTCGTCACAGAAAAGTCGTACATGTTTCTTCCAAGCTCTGACTTGCTGAACCTTGTCTGATCATGTGTGCCTTGTGACTTTCTTTAGTGATTTTTAATGCTGTGCTGATTTAGAATACTCAGTAGGCTCGTATCTGGTTTACAGTGGTAAACAAACAGACTCACATAAACACATTGATGTATCGTAAAACTAGATGTCATTCTTGGCCTTGCGTAAATCGGCAGACCAACCGGCCTTTGAACCTCATACTTTCGATAGTTAGCTTAAAAAAGCGCAACTTATTACTTTCCGCACTCTCTCTACTTGTTAACTTTTGCCTCCGTTTTACTTCATACCTTTCTTCTTGCATTGTACCTAAACATGCTACATAATTTGGGGTAACATATTGTATACAGCAAAAAGGTAATTTAACAAGTTATTGACCACAGGGGGTAGAAATTTCCATTAAGAAAAGGTAAGAAGTATGGTAGGCAAGAACTTGTTAAAGGTAATACAATACGTGAGGTAATACAATATGTTCTTCTTCTTGTATTACCTTCGGTAATAAGATAAAAGGTAATGGTTCCTGCCTCCGCATAAGGGGTTAAAATGCGTCCGGACTACGGAGCATAAAATTGACAGTTTGAACAAATAATTTGGATTTCTCTTATTTTTGACGGGGCCGGAATTTGGGACTTCTTTCTGCGTCCGCCACCCTGCACTCCTGGGGGTTCGCTACTGGGTCTGCACCGTCGACCTCAATCTGACGGGGGAAAACAGCCGCATTTGTCGGCAGCAGGCGTGTAAAAGCGGACGTGGGGAACACCAGAGCGCGGTCCGATTAGGCTGACGGTACGACGGTGTTGACGGTACTTTTTAGGTTTTGCCGGCGGTGTTTTCGTGCCGCACGCGTCGTCTCAACGCCCCTGAGCGGGCGCGCATTCGCAGGCAGCCAGCGGCGCAGCACAGGGCAGCACGGATTTGAGCGGCAACTTTAAACCAACTTGCGCGGCCGCCCGCCGCACCTCTGCCGTGCTGTGCCGATTGCTTGCTGCCTGCCTGCTTTGCTACACCTTTCTTTTGTCCACGTGCCGTTGAGACCTACGCGCTCACCACCGTTTGCTTGCTGTGCCCACGCAACTTTTGTCTGCCAGCCGACCAACAGTGCAATGTCACTATCCGAGCGCTCTTTTCTTCTCTCTTCCTTCTACGTACACACCAAGCGAGATGGACTTACTCGGTGCTACGTATAGAAACAAGAAGTGATGAGCTCGCCGCAGAATTTCAGATTACCGCACGGTCAAGCTGAAAGCTAACGGTAAGGGACCGGCAAAGAAATGCTGTTTTTTGCAGAATCTGAGTTAGGATTATTTTCCGAGAAAAGTCCACTCGGCGGCCGACCCTCCTGGGCGCGTGTCGTGTGCTTCAGTGTTGCCAGGTTGGGGATTCCCTCAAATTTAGGGGGACTTTTTCCCATTTAGGAGCAAAATTTTGTTTTGGGGGTTAGGGGGAAAGTTTGGGGGATTTTTCAAAATTCAGGGGGTTTTAGGGGAGTTCAATCTGACTCAAGATCTGTAAAATTCGAGAATTTTTGCCATAAAAAATAAAATTAAGTAAAATTTAACCAGCAAAGCTGTGTCTGCAATGTTTAAAGTTCAAAGTTTATTGCATATGAAAAACTTGTTACGTAGCAAGAAAAATATGCAATTTGGCGACCAGGACAAAACTAAAAGTTCCAGTGCAAGGCGTTTTGCTGGCAGTGCACTTACGCAAACTGCAGTCCTCGATTACTAATTGTTAGTTCATCCTTAAATACGCCTGCCGAACGAGGGAACTGAATGTACTATCATCATACTAGCAGAAACTGATTCTGCCATTCTTTGGCTTTTTTTATTGTGCTCTCACTTTGGGCTTAGGCTTTGGTTCAGGCTACCAGCACATGTACAGTACGTGTGTCGCAAATTGGCGGTAAACTTCGCCTGGGCCACTTGGCCCATCCAGACTCATTTTGTGCTATCTGGCATCTCCGGTGTGCTAAAAAACCGTGCGAACAAGGTTTGCATTGCACACTTCGTATGCCCATATATTGTGCCTGTTAAAAACTCTCTAGTGCTCTAGTGGTACCACTCTATAAGTTGTTATGTAGAGTTTTTCTGTGGCCCTCTCCTCCGTGCTGCTTTGAAGGAAAGAAATTAGGCTCGATTCAACCGCAACAGTAGTACGTACGTACCTTTAGTTGGCCGGCAAAACTTCTAGCAGCAGCATTACCACCACCGCACGGTAGCTCCTTTTTATTCGCACACAAACACTCCAGCCTAGGCTGGCTCGGCTCAAGAATGTAGGTTAGTGAAACTGGCGCATAATTACCACAAATCTGCATAAAGTACAGGCACGCGCAAAGCGCCAAATCAGAAACACCAAACAAACGAACCTCAGGTTCGACATGTTATTTCTCTGACTGTTAGATGCACATATTGTACGTCTTTTGCAGGCGCAATTATGCTGGTGGCTGTGATACTTCATGCCATTTTCGTTTTCTTTCGTTCGGCTTGCTGGAGCGACCATGTATCTTTCTCGTTCTATGCAATGTGGTGACGTTGGATGCGGTCAAAGTTTCTGCACATAAATGGAGTTCAGCTACAGAGCAATCTGTTCCACGCCTTGCCTTGCCTTTTCGAGTTGACCGGCCTCATTCGGTGCGAACAATTTTGATGTCAGTAGTGCTCGCCGAATAGATAAGACTTTCCTGACTTAACTGCTACTGTACGTATTTGTTCGTTGATTGTGTGTATGCAAACGGTGCTGATTCTGGTCGCACTGCGTTGCTACTAGTTAGAGACCGGCACGGGCCGCCCGGCAGAGAATTTCAGCCGGGCTGTATGCTTCTATTGCACTGTAGTACCCGCTCAAATGATTTTGCGTGAATTTTGGGCGATTTTGGCTTTCCCGGGCCGGGCCGCCAAAAAGGCGGCCCCTCAGGTCTCTACTACTAGTGTGCAAATGTTGTGTCGTGGGTAATGTAGTTGCTCAACAAATTGAATACAGTCATTCACGTCATAGCCGGTGCGCTGACCTACATGCGACAATACAGCAGAGGAATGTAGCTGAAACGTATGATATCAAGAGAGCTGTATGGACACACTTTGACTTGTTCCTGTTGTGGCTACGTTTCATTTTGTTCCTTTTTAGTACGTAGAACAGTGGAGATAGCGGCCGGAAGGCAGGTTGAGGTGCCTTGGAGAAGGTTTTGGAGTTTTGATTAAACATTTTTAAGTTCAAATAAATCCAAATGTAACGCTGGTGTGTCATCGTGTCCCAGGGAGGCTGCTTTATAAAATTGCATCGTGTCAGTCAGCACGCCGCAGTGCATTTTATCAACACGGATTCGATTCGATGTGACGGGGGGATCGACCTGAAGACAGCCCTACGCGATCAGACTCGTATCAACACTCGCCGGGCGACGTTTTTCGATACGATTATGAATACGTCTTTAAATGTTAGGGACGAACAAGGTGAGCAGGCGCAGAAAGTGGACCTATTATTGATTTGATTGCGTGGCTTGGCTGGCTGACTTTGGCACATGTTGCAGGGCTCTCCGCGCTTAGTCGGCTGCGGGCGCTCGTTTGAATTTGCCGCTTAAATCCGTGCTGCCCTGTGCTGCGCCGCGGGCTGACTACGAATGCGCGCCCGCTCAGGGGCGTTGAGACGACGCGTGCATTTGGGCA
>JASANB010001744.1:0-82597 GCA_030248155.1 Sabatieria punctata
TGATAAAATCGTGATCAATCGCTATCCGATCCGATCCGATCTGGCGGGGGGGTCGTACAATGTACGGCCCTACGATCAGACCTGCACGGTCCATTTCGTTACCCCTTATATCGTCATCTCGGACGTTTTGCCCTTCTTTCACTGCCAAGCCACTCAAGCCATGCTGTTGGGCGCCAGGTAGTAAGAGAGTGCCTGGCGTGGTGACGTCATGGTGCTGACAGCTCCCAGCGGCCGCCCGGCGGACAGACACTAAACCGGTATTGGCCTTATTGCTGGTTGCTCAGACGGCTCCTGACGTCGTTGATCTTCCCTCCAACGCGGCATGCTTTTTGGAGCGGCTTTCGGTGCAACGGCAGATCCAGTTGGTTCCCATTTTACCTACTCACTGTAACCAGTTTTCGGTGGCCTGGGTGGAGCGTTGTGCCGACGACCAACTCTTTGCAGCAAGAAACTTGCCACGCCGAGAGGATGAACCACTACAACCACTAGGGATGCAGCGGCCACCGTGACTCAGAGGCAGCGAGCTACCCACTGAGCCACTGACGCGGCGATCAATCGATATTTTGCGATCGATTATTTTTGATACAACAAAAATCACCATAAATTTTATTGCAGATTCTGAAAGCCCATGATGTGAGCTTTCGAACGCTGGCTAGCACGTGCCTCAACTAACTCGGCCCCCTGAGAAACGCCCATTTCCGTTAGGGGTGTTTTCGAGTTTTACTATGGAAAATGACCCCCATCAGAGAGAACCATGGATGGCCATTGCAGGCTACCCAGAGGGAGTTGGACGGAACTGTTTTAGGGTTTTACTTTGGTGCCATAGGGATGTCCAACGCACACCATGCCGGCCGATTCCGCCGACCCCCCACTTAACATGTCTGCCTGATGGCTGCCTGATTTCGGTTGGCAATGACAATTAAAAATTCCCCTACCGAATTTAGTAAATTCGCGGAATTTAACCGACTCCAAAAGGAGTCCGTAGGGGGATATTGTGCGTATGTCAGTTCTTGACTGCCTTAGCTACATTTTGACAAGTCGACAGATGCGAGCGAAAGCGCAGAAAGGCCGCAACGTGGCGCGCAAGAGATCGAGTCAGCACGGTGTCAATACAGATCAGTTTTCCGGAGATGCCGAGTCAACAGAGACGGAGCAATTCAATTCGTTTTCCCCGGCCGTCAGGCTCGGAAGAAGCCCAGTCGACGTCCGCAAGGGGGAGTGATGAAGAATTTGATAGTTTTGTGTGAGTGTTTGTAGTATCAAGTTATCGAGTGGTTGTGAGTAAAAACGTTACATTGGCGCCGAGACCCGGGAGCCTTCGAGCCCACCTTCAATCAAGTTATACTACAACGTCCAAGTTCAACTACAAGCCTTGCGTCAAGCTACTCTCGTTTCCAGTTCCAAACAAGTTGCAAGAATCAGTGCGCGCCTATCAGCAATCGATCCACTCGTCAACTGGTCTCCCTTCTCAGCAGCTCGTCTTTCAGTCAGACCAATCCATTCTCTCTTCTATTCGTAATCGTCTCTTATCTCAGCAGCTCCGGCGTCGGCGCCAGAAAATTCAGGAGCTCTGCCCAGACAGCTTCACTTCACAGTTGGTGATCACGTTTTTGTCAAGAATTTGATGCGTCTTCAACAGAAGGGCGAGAAGTTGAACCCTCTTTGGAAAGGCCCATGTGAGGTCCTGGAAGTTACTCCATTCTCTATGATGGTGAAGGGCCCAGATGGTCGGTCGGAAAAGGTCTCTCTCGAATTTGTCAGAAAACCAAGGCCGAAAGCTACTAACCGCGTCGCTTCTCAGAGAGGGAGTAATGAAGAATGAATGTTGTACTGTACATGATTCTGGTATTCTTTGTGTGTGCATTGTGTTCTCTACCCCAATGAAAGGAAGGTGGAGTCTTTACTGGTAGATCTGGCACACAACACAACACACACTCAAACGCACACACACACACACACAACCACTCGAGAACTTGATACTACAAACACTCACACAAAACTATCAAATTCTTCAATTTATACAGAGGAGTTTACAAAAACATACAGTCAAAAAACAACAACCACCAGTCAGAAACAAAGACAAGTACGTACGAGATGGTAAATATATATATTTTTGATGTCTAGCATTTGCCTTTAACAAACAGCTTTTTTTAACTATATAACAAAATTTTCCTTCTATCTACTTAGTTTGAAAGCGTACCCCATGTATACAGTACAGTTCACTGGTTTCTGCACAAAACAAATTTAACAAAATGCTTCCGAACATGCGAGCTTGTGACCATGAGAAGGTAAGGGTTTAGGCCAGAAAACAGGTCATAGATGGTCACCAACAAAAAAAACGATAATGGCGGATCTTTTTGGCGGCGAGCACTTAACAACTGCCATGCCAGGTAGATGGCATAGCTTAGCATACACCCGAATATGACCAAACTGCTGAACAACAACCGAAGGTCACGATTTCTGGCTTGCTGCTGCGACTGCTGATTGACTGAAGAAGCCACTGAATTTCGCTGCTTGTAGAGGGTGACCCCGATTATAAGATAGAATAAGGAGATTAGGACTGTAAAGGACAAGTTTATGATCATAACACTTAAACCATAAATCGACGCCTGAAATTGAGGTCTGAGTCAAATTTCAGGCAAACACTGTTTTCACCTCGTCTGTAAAAGTGAAAATGATCGTCGACTGATTATTTGTTAACAGATAGTGCGGCCCGTTCGCCTGTAGTAGAGGGGCGGACGCAGCAATGGGCACCAACACTTGGAATATCGTCATAGCCAGCAGTTTGTCTTTGGAACACCACTAAACGGTTGAAAACATCGTACGAACTGGAAGGTTAATACTTTACCTGATTGTACTTAAACGGGAAGACAATGGCTACGAATCTGTTCCAACAGATGTACAGAATGCCCAAGTGCTGGGCGTAAACGAGTGTAAACATTGCGAATGCAGCTACTCTGGCTAGGTACAGACCGGCAGAGCCCAAAAATACGTGGCTCAGCCATAATCTGAACGGAAACCGGAAGAGGAACTGAACCACCAGTAACATAAGGATGTCGCTGACTCCCAGAGTGACACAGTGATGGTAGAAGGCACTGTTGAACGGTTCTTTCTTCCGAAACCGAACGATCGTTCCCAGAAAAGCTGAGTACATGAACAGAGTTAGAAAGAAATAGAAGAGAGAGCCGTACTCAAGACAGCGAACCAGCATCTCCATCTTTCAATGCTCTGTCTGACTGAGTGCCTGCCTTTGCTAATTTATACACTCGAGATTGCCAATTAGACAGGTACATGCATAGATGTGTACGTGCCTACATGCGTACAATGTACGTGCGTACGTGCAACATCACTGGCATCGGGATAAACAAGACACTTGTAGAACGTTTACACTTTTAAGCTATTTTCCGCGATAGGGGCAAAGGGTCGCAAATCATTCTTTTATCGATTTTTCATGAAGGCGGAGTCATCTGTTTTAGTGTTGTTTCGTTTGGTTTGGGCTAGGTGTTGTTTCCAGTTTTCAGAGAGAGTGTGTGTAGAGAAATGTGGGAGCGGCCGGGCGTCTGCGAGGTGGTGTTGGTGGTGGGGAAGGAGGAGAAGAAGCTGTACAGCTGCAAGCATCTGCTCGACAAATGGAGTGAGTACTTTGGGGCGTTGATAGAGCAAGGCCAGCGAGACTTCCTACTGCCCGACCAACATCCTGACGACCTGCAACTCTTCCTCACCGCTATCGAAGATTCTTCCAAAGTTGATTGGTCCGACGGTAGGTACTTTCTGTTTTTTGAGAGACTGATGATTTTCTTTCTGCTTTTTCATTTAAAAGAGCTTACAGAAAGTAAATTTAGCATAGTCAATTTATAATAGAGCCAGCAAGCAGTAGAGTAGGTGGACCTAATTTTGGTCTGAAAAAAGACTTTTCCCTTTTTACTCTCTTCTGCGTTGACGTATCAACAGTTTCACAGTTTCGTTGGTGCCCGTTTCACAGAAAAGTGTCTAAATTCAAAGGGCTATCTAACACACCAAACCATTTTGTGGAGATCATCATGATGCGCGAGTAGTGCGTCTGTCTTTCACCTACGGAGCGCGTTTTTGCGCAAAAATGTGGACCTAATTTGGGTCGTTTGAGCCTCTCGCGCGACGGTCATTTTCGTTAGAATAAAAGCGATTTTCTTTGGTAAAAAAGTGATAAAACGATCAATTTTGAGCAAATTACGTCTTTCAACAGAAATTTTTGTTTAAGTAACTATTGTCTCAGAAGACCACTAACCATTGAAACTTGGAATAAAATATGTTTTAGCTTTTCTTGGAATCGCATACCAGCCATATTCTGTCGTTTATAAAAGAAACCGAGATTTACCACAGTGCGCACACTGACTTTTCGCTCTATATTTAATATTCCGTATAACGCCTCCGGAACTCCAAGTGATGAAAGGAAAGAGCTTGAATTTAGACAACTGCCACAGGCTCAAACGCCAAGGTTCTTAGCTTGGTCTTGAAGAAATCGATTTTTAGCGAGTTTTTTCTGCTGATAGTTTGACAAACTTTGAAAGTTAGCCATTTTGAGGCACAGAAATGTAATGTAGAATGGCGACACTTGCAGAGAATAAGTAAAAGACATCCCACCCACTGCACAGTTCTGCAAAAATCCGGATCGATTTTTACCTATATTTTTAAGGGTTTGGGTGATTTTCTGGAGACCAACCCAAATTAGGTGCATCTATTCTAGTGTTGCAGCTCACTTGTTGCACCGTCTCATCGGTCTGTCAGAGAAGTTCAAGTCGTCACAGTTGCGCGACCGCGTCTGTCAGATGGTGAGCGTCACTCCGCGCCAGCAACGCAAAGAGAACGTGTGGGCGGCGTTGGCAGCAGTCCGCAGTGGTCTTCCCGAGAGCACCACCGAGCTGCTCTGTCAGAGTTGTCTTGTGGTGTCGATTTCGGACGACCTGCGTCAGTTGATGGAGTTGCTGGACCAGAAGAACTCAGACACTCTGAAGCAGATCGTGGCCGACCAGCTGAACCTGTTCATCGACCAAAACAGACACACGCAGTGGGAGTTTATGCCTGAGCTCGTCTCTCTCATCCAGTGCAGTGTGGAGTTCCGCATGCCGGCGTCTCTGCTAGATCGAGCGTTCTGTCTGCTGCTGGAGGACTTCCGAGAAGACCCCGGAGCTGTGGCCCGAGCCATTGGAATGTGTGAGCCCTACTGCACAGCAGAGCAGATGCTGGACTGGCTGGGCAAGTGTGTGCGGGCGCAGATGCCAGCCCAAGTGATAAAGGTGTGTCTGCCGGCTGTCGCCTGTCTGCCTCTGAGTGGGCTCAGTCAGAATTCGGAGGAGATGGGCGATTGGTATGCAAAGCTGCTGGAGTTGAAGGTGGCCCGTCTCCAGAGTTACGTGCACAAGCAGAATGCCGAGCAGTGCTGCGACCTGAATGGCACCGTTTTTTTGGAGGGCGGCGACTTAGCTGAGTGTCTGTGCGCGCGCGAAAAGTACAAGCTTCTCATGCACTGACTGGCCGCATATTTCTCTTTCTGATTTAGTTTAATGTGTTTGATCAACTATCCGTTAGCTAGTTGCTTTTTCAGTTCAGATGTGGCCCTAGTGTGTGGCGAAGAATGCTTATATTGCAACGATTCACGGAGAAAATAAATTTTTTTCGAGTGTTGTTGAGTGTGTTCTTACCGTGTAGTTGCTTCGAGTGATTGTGATTGTGTTGTGTTTTACTATTAAAACTGAGATTTAAATTCAAATTAAATTAATTGAAATTTTTTATCATTATTTCCGATTACAATTATATTTTCAATTAAATTATTGAACCAAGGCAAATTTCAATTATGCAAATTTTTTCAGTTATTTTTCTTTCTTTTCAAAAGTTCAATGAAAACTTGTTTGAATGTTTAATGCCACTTTAAAGTCATGTACAAACAGGTCATGTCTTTGTCACCTCAGTGCAAACGGTTCTAACCGTAGATCTATGTAAACGGCAAAGAAAAATGCATACGCAACATGACTTAGTAAACGAAAACAGTATGACATGAAAGAGTTGCAGAATCAGCCAGAACTAAGACTAATAGTTTACGGGTGGGTAGCGGTAGTAGGTAGTTGGTCGTTGTAACTGGACCTCTCTTTCAAAATGGTTCCACTCCAAGTAAGCCAGCTGTGCATCTCTCTGAGCTTTCTGCCATTTACTCTTCAAGGCTGTGTGATGGGCCACATCTTTTTTGCTGCCAGAAGAGACGAAATTGTGCAACATCTCATCCACATTTCGCAAGTGCTTTTTCCTCTGCTCGAGAATTGTTTTCCACCTGCGCGCTCGCACCCTCGTTCGGCCTCGCGACGAAAATCTATCGAGCAACTCCCTCAAATTCCGCATCAGAAAGCGAGACAACGGTTCGCGCCCGGGCACATCTTCCGGGGTCGCTACCCTCAAATGCCCCGGGATACGGTAATCTTCGCTGGGCTCGAGCGTTGCTGGTCTGTGCTCCAGCAGCGCCTCACTATCTACTGCAGGTCGAAGAGACTGCACGTCCTCACCCACCCGGGAACTGACTTCTGACGCTGTGGGTTGCACGTCTTCACCAATCCGGGAGCCGATTTCTGGTGCTGTAGATTGTACTTCCTCACCCAACTGGGAGCCGATCTCCGGCGCTGCAGATTGCACTTCCTCACCCACACGGGAGCCGACTTCTGACGCTGTAGATTGCACTTCTTCACCCACATGGGAGCGGACTTCTGACGCTGCAGATTGCACTTCTTCACCCATCCGGGAGCCGATTAGTGACGGTGCAGCATGCATTTCCTCACCCAAATGGGAGCCGATCTCCGGCGCTGCAGATTGCACTTCCTCACCCAACCGGGAGCCGAGTACTGACGGTACAGAATGCACTTTCTCACCCAAATGGGAGCCGATCTCCGTCGCTGCAGATTGCACTTCCTCACCCAACCGGGAGCCGACTTCTGACGCTATCCTAGATGCGGCTGCCTCACTTGATCGTGCCTCACTGAATAGATTCCCCAGACTACTGCTGATAGTATGAAGAAGAGGGGTTGCTTTCTCGGACAATGGAGGAATTCGTTTACGACGTCTGATTGCGCACTCGACAGCACAGCAGCTGCCGTGTTGTCTACAGATTCGGGCTCGGCACTTGGCTTCACACTGACTTTGACACTCGAGAGCGCATTCAGAGCACAGCCGCTTGCACTCCTCCTTGCTCCGATTTGCTTTGAGCTTCACTAACTCACAACTAAACACCACAAACAATATTAGCTGGGCCCAAAGCATAGTAGAAAAACCGACCGAACCACAAACAAACAAACATAAACAATTAAGAAAATACCTTCTTGAATTTCTGCGAAACGCTACAAAAGAACACTGTACTATACAAGATACACCATATTACTGTATTCATCAGAAACAGGGGTTGTACTTTGTAACGTAAACAAAAGTTCACTTAAAAATTATTTGCAATGTGAAATAATCCTATAATACCTTGAGTTTGTCTTTACCAGGACGCAGTCAATCCCGGTCACAAATACGCAGAAGTTCTGAGTGCGCTTACGTCTTATAATGATCTGTGCAAATATCCACCATCCACCTCTATACTCATCGTCTCGTTAATTCGGACAAGTTGGGCTGGCAAATTTAGTCCAGCCGGATAACGAATGAATTATCGAACTATCGATTCAAAGGTACTGTAAGTTCTTCAGGTTAAACCTTCAAAATGAAAGCTCTTTGTCCGTTTTCTCAGCTTGACCACGTTTGGATTGGGCGACAGTTGAAGTAGAGTGAGAGCAATCTGGATGGGGGATTCAGCTGGTTGTAGTAGGGGCTCGAGATGAGAAAGTGCAGTATTGAGAGTCATAGTCTGAGGATCAGAGAGAGGATGGAACTATCGATGAGCAGGGGTGTCTAAGACAGCGTCCAGCACTCTGCGCCAAGGGAGACCAGACTGTTGTACAAAGAAGGTGATTTCAGCCGACCAGTGAGCAAAAGAGATGTCATTAGCAGATTGGTTGAAACGGTAGACGGTGGGACGTGGAAGAGTGACAGCATGACAGGGTTGAGCAGGACCATCATGAAGATTGGAGAAAAGGCGTTGTAATGAGCAGAGCACTGTGCTGTTGCAAGAGATGTAGTTGTTCTGCACGTTGTCGTTGTTGTTCTTCGTCATAACGCTTTTGTTGTTGCTGAATGAGTTGGAGAAGATCCAGAGCTGGGACAGGCGGTGGTGGGTCGTTTGCGCGGGATAGCGTAGGGGATAACAACAGAATGGAAGCACAGGTGCGTTGCTCAGGGTGGTCGAGTTGGAACATGGATAGGGGAAGTAGAGGATGAGCAGGAATGAGTAGTTGGAGTACTGTAGTCTGCGGTTTGGACTCGATGTAGTAGTTTACATATGGCGGTAAGCGTAAATCTGAAACTAGAGCTTGTCCAAGAAATGCGCATCGTACAGGCAGTGTACTGTAAAGGCTAGGCTAGCAAATGAGGGGCGAAAAGTCACTGTTTCTACCATACATGTAACAGGTCATCCGCCGATGGGGGGAGGGGGGTTGGGGGGGGGGGTCTGGCGCCGGCCGGGGGGGTCTGAGCGAAAGGTTTGGGGGAGGGGGTGGGCACGAAAAAACACGCAAAAAACGAGAAAAATCGCAATTTTTTGGCTAAAAATTGCCAAAAATCGCTAATTTGGGCTGAAATACAGCTAAAAAGTGCTGTTTTACAGGCGATTTTGGCAATTTTTGTGTGGGGAAGTGTAAAAAATTCCAAAAATTTGATCGAAAATTTCCTTTCCATTAAAACAGGAGGGGGGGGTCGGTGAAATCGTGTCGGGGGGGGGGGGCCCAAGGTGTGGGGTCTTGCCTAATTCGGGTGGGGGGCCGACCCCGCCCAGACCCCCCTGTTACATGTATGGTTTCTACGAAACGTGGTTGTGGTGTATCCATTGTTGTTGGTGTCAGGAACAATGAAAAATATAGAAATACGTAGAGAAAACAAATAGTGTTTACCTTATCGTTTATCTAATTTTAGGCGATCTGTTTTCCTATTCATTGGATTGGGAAAGAAGGTGGAGATAAGCAGAATTTATACAGTCGTGCATGTACAGTATGTTAGAGATGTGCACGGGCCGGGCATGCCCGTCAACGATTTTGGACGGGCCGGGCCGGGCACCATTTTCAGGCCCCCCGGGCCGGGCCGGCCCCGATTTTAATGCCCGTAAAACAAACCCAATACCAGTTCGCACTCTAATTAAAAGCAAGCATAAATTTGAAATTCGCTGTTTTAAACTGCCAATTTTCAAAGCTTAACATGAAATTTAGCTTTTAATCTGAAAATTCAAGCCAAATTTTCAAAAAATTAGTAAGACAAACCAAAATTAACGGGCCGGATTTTGGGCGGGCCGGGCCGGGCCGGGCCGGGCCGGGCACCATTTTCAGGCCCCCGGGCCGGGCCGGGCCCGATTTTGATGCCCGTCGGGCATGGCGGGCCGGGCATGCCTCACCTGATCGGCCCGCCGGGCCGGGCCGGAAAAAAGGTGCCCGGGCACATCTCTACAGTATGTACAGCAAAACGGCGGTTTCGAGGGTTGCCCCGCCCCAGCAAAGGCCAACCTCCAAATAGGTATCGTATTGAGGATCGAGTCAGAAACATTGCATAAATATGTCCAGACGGTACCAACAGCCAGACTCGATGCCAAAGGAAAAACCTTGCTTTAAGGTCTATTAGACACGTAGGTCGGTTGTTTCTAAGCACCTGCTTCTTTGCACTTACCTACGTTGCATTTTTATTTACGCTTCTGTCTTATGTGCCTATTTCTTTTGTTTAATTAAAGATTTGTTACTAAGTTGGTTTTTGTTGGGTGAGGCTGCACTTTGTTGGTGTTCAGTCGAACTGCAAGCAGTCTTACCTATTTGACAGTAATTGAGACAAATTAGCCTAAAGTATTTCCGTTGGCGTGCTTTTGTTTTAGCGACGGTTTAGTTCTTTTGCTTGCTTACGTCCCCAAAGGCCTTCTTTATAATGTCGGTGCAGGATGAGTTTAGTTTGCACACGGATTTCAACGAAGGCGCTTCCAAATATAGAAGTTGTTTCCAGAAGCTGCCTGCCAAGAAAACAGCCCTCATCTTCGGTGTAGTTTGGTTAATCGTTGGATCGAGTTAGTGCCATCTCCTTTCGCAAAAAGTCTCACATTTGGGTAAGGACCGGGCTTTTACAGGCATTGGGTATTACACTAATAACCTTTTGAACTAAGCTGCGGTATCTGTACAACGGGTAGAAACAGTACAGATGTTGTGTGCTTCTCAGTTTCCTAAGCACAATTGATTGCAGTTCTCATGTCAGTGTCTGGCTACAGTACTATTGATCATATCAGTACAGACGGACCAGAACGGTTGAATACAACAGCGTCGGATTCAGACCCGAATTTATCCCCTTCCGTCTTGTATTTTGGAGTCTTCTACGTATCTGTTCTGTTACTCTCAATCGTAGCAACTGTGATTATGTTGATTGGGTTACAACTGGAACATCCATACCTTTTGCTGCCACTTATAATACTGGTAAGAGGAGTTACATAGGATTTCTTTCCTCTCATACCAACCACCTTACTTTATTCCTCAGCTGTAGGCTTAGGCTTACAAGTTTTCTGTATAAATAGGTGGCAGGGTGCATTACATAATATGTACGTAGTTAGATGCAGGGCTGGGAACGGCAAGTACTATAGTATAGATAAAAAATGTCCTTCGCTTTTTTATCTTCACTCAAATGTTTTGTTCTCGGCCGGTTCTTTATAGATTTGGCTCACATTTTCAGCAAAAATTAACACAACAACAATTCCCAGTGGTGCTTTCTAGTTTTATGACCCAAAGACTAAGAATCAGGGTGGGCCTCGGAACTAATAATTTTTCAGTTAGTTCAAAGAGTGTGCTTTTGAAACTTGCAGGAATGGTTGATGTTGCCACTGGCCATAACATACTGAGCGGGCGGCCCTGTAGCTCAAATGGCACTAAAATTGTGGAATTTCAAAAACATGGTTAAGTGTGACTTTTCTTAGTAAAACCTGTAAAATGACGATTCTGAAGATGTTCTATTTCCGGAAAACACCTTGTTTTTACGATGGGGAACAGAATTTAAATATTAGGCTCATCTCATTCGTTTGTCGAACCTTCTGCTAAAATCTAAAATCTGTGTTCATTAACAATTGATTCAGAGCGTTGATTGAAAAAGGTGCAGATTTCTTAACTATGGAAATTTTGATCATGTTTTAGAAATTCCTCAATTTTAGTGCCCTTTGAGCTACAGCGCTGAACTGAGCGAGAACGAAAGATTTAAGTGGAGGTAAAAAGCGATTGGACACTGTTATATCTATACTGTATGTACTGTATGTATGTATGTACGTACAAACGAATAGTTTTGATTTAGGTAGTAATTCTTATTTTAACACTCACCTTGATGCTGTTCACAACTCTGCTGATGGCTGCTCAGTTGATTGCAAACGGCACTCTCACCCACTCAGAGCTGGTCGTGGGAATAGTTCTGAATTTAGCTTGCGTCACCTTTCATGCAACCTTTCTGCTAACGCTGCTAAAGTCTTACCGACTGTTGGTCGACAAGCGAGCCTGGCACAAAGTCCATCCACCAACTCAGCCAGCCTCCACACAAACTACCCCGGTCACAATCATTACACAACCTTCTCCTCTACATCCTCAACTTTCTCATCAACAAACTGCATCTGATAAAGTTGAACCATCCCTATTTTCTTCAGAGCAACAACAGGTCCAGGTGATGGACACTGATTCTGGTCACCCATGGCCCAATCAGGCTGTGCAGAATGCCTGCAGCACTGAAGAGCTCCAAGAATCAGTCCTTGATACAAATATGGCTAAGGCTCCTGCAATCGTGGACCCGGCCTCTCAACATCATCTTGAAAATAAAGTTGACCAACCGGTGTTCGTAAGTTCTGAAGCCTTTAAGGAATCACCTGACAGACACCAGGCCCGACAGCTTGGGGCTGTTAAAAGTTTTGCTGAGTCTGCTAATGCAGTCAGAGAACTGCAACAGCCAACGCACAAAGCGCGAACTGCTGACAGACTCTACAAGAAATACGAGTCTATGGGGGTTCCGAGAATATTTCGACGACAGTACGCCTGGATGAATTTTTGGCGAGAAGTTAACAAAACATCAGCCAAGTGATGGTAGAGAGCAAATCTCCAGTCTTACTGCTAGTCAGTAGCGTACGCAGGGGTGTACACCTCCTTTGTGGTGAAGGTAAGAAGGAAAATTAGGCAAAAATATGAGTAACGAATAAATTGTGGCCTGTGCTGCCTGTGTATTTTAGGCCCAGAATGCGTTTTAAATGCGTTTTTGAAGGCTAGTTTTACAACTATTCAAACAAATAAAACTGTTATTTTCTGTCAATTTTACGCTCAGAATACCTTTTAAATGCGTTTCTAAAGACTAATTTTGCAAAACTTTTACGCTCCCCCATTCAGCTTTGAGCCTCCCCCTAGTTTTCATCCAACTAGCAACTTCAAAATTTTACACCCCTTTGCAAATCTTGGGCACGCCACTGCTGCTATTTTTTAGTTAAGTTTTCTTCCTGCAGCTGTCTATTCATTCAGTTGATGTATTCATGTTCTAACTGTTCGCGCACCACTTCTCTTCTGTGCTAGCCACAGCTGAACTGTTTCACTTGCATTTAGTCAAACATGAACTTGCTGTACGTACCAAGTCTCAGTCTCATGCTAGCAGTTGCTGCCAGTGCAGCAAAGATAAAAATTTTCGCAACGATAGATCCATGTGTCTATGCGAGAGGAGTTCAAAAGGCCGGAGAGAAATGCAGCATCGCTTGTGATCGGGGGAATTTTTTTGCACCGGTTCAAATTACTGATGCAAACGCCCAAAAGCAGACTGTTGAAATGTTAATCGACAGCGCCTCACATGTTTCATGGGTGGCGCTCGATCTTTGGACCACCAATGCAGCCCCTGTCAATTACACAGATTTTATGACGTCATACTTAGTTGGTGCTAGGCTCCAGTACAGGTTATACAGCACCCAGACGAATCATACATAGATTCCACCAAAACTTTTTTTTAAGATTGTACAAGGTTGAGCTGAAGTTTGTAACGAAGAGCGATGAAAGCGAATGGCCTGGCACACAGCCTCTGCTGATTGGAGGTGTTTTCAATGAAACCGGTCAACCAAGCGTCAGAGTGACGGCTCTGCTGGGTCTGGGTAGTAAAAGAGACAAGTCCGATTATAACCGCAAGCCATACCCAGACGATTTTGCACTGTTCTTTCGGCGACTTGCGCTTCCACTTCAGCCGGTAGTGCCCTTTCTGACCGAGCAACATTGACAAATCGATATTGAATTTTAAACTAGCGGCAAGCTTTTTTACTTCAGTAACTGTTGCAGATGTTCTCTTTGTGGGTAAAAAACACAAAATGGAGCGTGGATAGAGATTACAGAAAGCCGGGCTACCTTTCAATCGGAAGCAGCATGCCAGACTGTGCCGAGGAAAACACTTACAAACAAATTGACATCTGCGAGACAGCACCTCATCCCTGGCTGGCATTTCAACAAATCATGGTTGTTTAAAGTCACGTTGAAATTTGAGAGGGAGGGCGGAACAATCATTCCAGAACACTGTTTCAAATTTTCAAAATGCATTCTGCTACGGTGATGGCTGTTTAGATCGGAAAATCAGTTTTACCCGAGTTCCCACGTTCAGTTTAGTTTGGTTATATTCCGTGGCGTCCAGGATTTTGCAAAGGGGATGAGCATATTTTTGAAGTTGCCTGGTTGCAACCTAACCAAGGCGAGTAAATTTTAAAAATCAGCTTTCAAAACCGCATTCAAAACGTATTCTGAGCGTAAAATTTGCAGAGATTTAACAGTTTTACGTAGCTGTTTGAAGAGTTCTGGTTGGGCTTCTGTCTGCCTGACCCGGGCGAGAAAAATCTTTAAAAATTAGCCTCAAAAACGCAGTATAAGCATAAAATAGATAGGTTTAGTGCTAGTAGTGTAGGTCACTATTTCGGTTCGGTTCTCTTTTTTTGTCCAATTTTTTCCTTCCTACCTCTACCGCAAAGGGATGAAGTGTACCCACCATACGCTACTGATTGTGTTCAATCAAATAAAGTATGTACAGTATGTCTACTAACAGATTACAATTGGAAATGAGAGCACGATAGAGGATGAGGTGGTGGTGTATGACACAGGATGTTCAGGCGTTCTATTATCGGATGAGTTGGCAGATTGGATAGATGACAAGATGAAACAAAAATATCCCCAGTTCAAGCTAGAAGTACATGATTCTTTCATAAACTTCAGGCTAAGCGATTTACAACATTTACCATTCATCAGTTTTCAATTCGAAGACAGCTGGTTTACTTTGAATCCAGAGGATCACATGTTGGCATTGAGTCCCTATCAGGTATATTAGGTTAACTTCAACTGTCTCTATGTCTACTCTAGCCCGCTTTGTTTGATAGAAATGAGAGAAAGTCGACTTTTTCATTAAAAGAAGAGAATAAATTTGACGACCAAACTGATAGTAAAAGTTCTATACCAATTTTGCATGTTTCTATTTAACTCATTCTGACCAAATCTAGTTCGATTTTAGAATTCCGTATTCCCGAGTTCTATCTTTCCGAAGCTGCCTATGTACATTGATAGTAATAGTAAACGTTCAGTTTGTCCAAAAATAGGAATTTACTTCCATCCTTTGTTTGAGCGAACAGATGTTTTAGCTTTCGGTGTCATTTGATTTGATGATAGTGCGTGCCCGCTTGACCGATCGATTGGATGGTCGCAGGCCAAACAAACCGCTACCACTGACACTGAGTCGGGTTCTCTAAGAGTTAAGTGGAGTCCAGTTCAGCGCTGAGCATTTTTCTTCTGTTTTTTAAGTTTTGTGTGTTTTATCACGGCTTTTGCCTCCAATTCGAAATGAAAAATGTGTGTGCAACGCAAAGTTTGGCACAAAGCTCGGCGTGCCTCTGGTTCATTTGTTAGAAAAGTGCACGGCCGGCCACTTCCAAGCATTCGATTGATGCCTCAACTATGTGGAGCCCTTTCGAAAACACTGTACCAATGCGAAGGCACTCGTGGACTTGGGTTTTGTTTGGCATGTTTTCTTTATGTTTTCTGCATTCTGGTACCGAATATTACGGTCACTGGCAGGCAGAGCTTTGTACAAAATTTACATGTTATACCGAATTTGAGGCAAACACCATGATGAACACATAAAAACATAAAAACAGACGAAGAAAATTACAATGTGAACTCGCTCCCTATAGGCGTTCTACAGTACCCGACTCAGTGGTTTCTGAATAACCTGCAACCTGCTAATCGGTTGGTCAGAACGCGCTCCTTCAAATGATACCGAGCCGAAACTAAACCTGGAAGAAAAATTTCCGTATTTTGGACAACCAAAACAAACACAATGTTTGTTCTACCAAACTGAAACACAAGAACCTCACACACAGTCAGGTCAGTCTGACACTTAATGACGTATATGGTAAAATGGTAGCCTAAGGTTGTTATGTAATATATCATATATACCGTTCAGCGTCTGACTGTATCAGACTTCGGTTTCAGCAAGTTTGGTACAGCGTGTTCAGACAAGGTCAAGGAGAAGGCCATAACAACCTGGTGGGGGCGCCTTTCTTCCGAAAATTTTACACTGAATTCCATTTCCGTAGTCAGGATCATAATAATAGTTACATACGTGTTGCACATAAGCGTCACTGTACTGACTGAATAGTAATAAAAAATTGCTGAGGCAATACAAGTGATGTGTATCTTTTTTGAAAGGACCAGACCAGAGTGATTTGGAAAGCGACCCACAAGTCTTTCTGTAGACTCTGCATATTCGTTCAGTCTTGGGTGGTAAACTTACAGAACTGTTTTAAAAGTACTTTCAGTTAGAAAGATTTCTTCAGATTCAGTTTTGTTGCTGTATGCATGTGGATAGCGCATGTCAAATGTAATGATGACAACATGATCTTATCTATTACCATTATATCATTTTAACGCTGGTTCATTTCAAAGCGCTGAAGACGCTCCTGCGATTTACCCAATGGTGTGTATTTGATACAGTCAATTTTTTGTGTACTTTTCTCTCTTGGAGGTGCCTACCTAGAGGAGTGGCATGATGGACCTGATAGACCAACAAAAATTGTCATGGGCGTTTTTGATTTGCTCGAAAAAATGAGCTCAAAGTTTCGAAAAGTGCCATATTTTTCTGTAGAGCTTCTTTGCATTTTATCATTATTGTAGTAGATATGTCGCGGTTTTTTCAAGCTTATGACTGTCTTGCTTGCGATTTGTTTACTATGGCTAGCTGTCACAGTTGTAAATTTTTTTGATATGCAAAAAATGTTTTGCTTGAAAATCGTCTAAAACATGTCCAGCATTCAATGTAAACAACTTCTCCGCTTTTTCATCCGCCGAAGGGGAGGGGGAGGGGGTTTCCATCAGGAGGGGGATCGAGGTGGGTTTCGCCCAGAGAGGGTCCAAAACATACATGTAACAGGTCATCCGCCGATGGGGGGAGGGGGGTTGGGGGGTCTGGCGCCGGCCGGGGGGGTCTGAGCCAAAATTTTGGGAGGGGGTAGGGCACTAAAAAACGCTCAAAAATCGCTATTTTTGGGCTAAAAATCGCTAATTTGTGCTGAAATACAGCTAAAAAGTGCTGTTTTGCAGGCGATTTTGGCAATTTTTGTGTCTGAAATTGTAAAAAATAGCAAAAATTTGCTCAAAAATTCACTTGCCAGAAGAATCGGGAGGGGGCGACGAAATCGTCTCGGGGGGCATCCGGGGGGGGTCTGGCCTAAGTCGGGTGGGGGCAGACCCTCCAGACCCCCCTGTTACATGTATGGTCCAAAATTTCAAAAAGGTCCAGCGAAAATTATGGTTTCAAAGGCCCTAAAGAGGGTTCCGGAACCGTGATTAGGGCTTGAATGTCTCTAAATAGGGTTCGCCATTTTTGTAAAATTTTCAGTTAAACTGTTATAAAATAACTGTAAACAACCATGCAGATTTCAAGATTTGAGACTACAAACTCGGGACGAAAAAATATGTAGTTAGTGATCAATTTGTAGTCAGCGGATTTAGTTTGTAGTTAGAGTTAAATTGTAGTCTCATTTCCCCCAAAAGTCATGTATAATGTAGTTAGTAGTCTTTTAGTTTTTAGTTAGTAACTACGAACTTGGTCTAGTTGTATGCCTAAGCTGCCAGCTCCGGTGCTTCCAGTAGTACGCAGTACTGGATGCTCCCTTCCTCCAACTTTCTGTATGCGTCTTTGTGCTGTGACTTCACATGATTAATCAGCGCACTTGTGGCCAGACTCGCGCCTCTCCTCTTGAAATTGTTTGCTTGCAAATTTTGCCCTCGTCCTTAGTGTTGCCGACCTGCTGCTGCTGCAGACCAGAAAACCCCTAAATCAAACAAAAAAATTTCACAGAAAACCCCCAGATTTAAAATGTACTTTCAGAGCTGTCGGAAGCTGAATTTCACATTGCAGCATTAGATATAGTGAGAAACAGAAAGAATGAAATTACCCACACGTACCCTAAAATTGTGAATTGCAATACTGCAACAAATTACTGAATTACGGTCATACCAGGTGCACTGAGAAAATTACAGAATTACGTATGGAAATTTCTAAAATTTTGTTTCAAGTTTCACATGGTTTGATTTTACTTCACGTTGATTCTAAACAGCATCATACAGTCAGGCACTTAACGCCGTTTATGGTACCGACACCATATAAGGTGCCGGTACCATATATGGTGACTGTACCATATATAGTACCACCACGTTCGGGGCCTGTGGTGGCACCATATATGGTACCACCACTCCACTTATTCGAAGAGGTACCATATTTAGTGCCGGTACCATATATGGTACCACCACGCTCGGGGACTGTGGTGGTACCATATATGGTACCCCTACCTTCGAGCACTGTGTCGGTACCATAAACGGCGTTAAGTGCCTGACTGTCATATACAGTTTGATATGCCACGTAGTCTATCCACTCATTATTTCTAATATTTTACACTGTTCCGGAAGAATTTTCAAAGTTGAGATTTTGAAAGCTCCTCATAAAAGTTCTTCAAAATAAAACATAAAACCTATATTTTTTGGTTGACAGACGGATGGCATTACATTTTTCAGATGGTTACGTTAAATATACTGTAGATTCATCTCTGGTAAAAAAATAGCATTCCATAATAATCTGAAGAAGAAATTTCTAAAATCCCCAAAAACCCCAAAAAATCCCCTAAATTTTCGGAAATTCGCCCAAATACCCCCCAACCCCCAACCCTCAAAAAATTTTCAAATTCCCTCAGATTTGTCCCCCTAACCCCCAGATGAAATTTTCACCCCCAAATGCTGGCAAAATACCGCCAGATCTGGGGTGTAAAACCCGCAACCTGGCAACCCTGCTCGTCTTTGTTGTCAGCAGGCTGACGGTAAAGAACGACCAAATAGGGCTTGTTTTAGTTTACAGGCATGGATAAATCTATAGCAGTCAAACAATACGCCACTCTACAGCTTTTTAGCGTCAAAAAGTTTAGCAAAAAACAAGAAATATTAGTTAGACAGTATATTTTTGCAATTGCGCTGCGAATAATCAATAATCGGTATTATTCGGTTCCGAAAACCCGCTTCGGTATTCGGTAATTTTGTATGCGGTTGCATCCCTAAGAACGATAGGTCCAAATCAATAAGCGTAGCTGTGCAAAGTGGCCATGGGAAATAGGTGTGTCTCAAGCGTTCGCTAAGCACTAAGCAGCAGAACAGACGTTTACTGTATTTTTCATTCAAAACTACGAATTTACGGTCCTAATTGATAATTCCCAAAAAAACTTATTCCCGCCGGGGAATTTGGACGGGGAATTTAACAGGAAATTCGGTTTGGTAAATTGGATCGTTGCGAATGCGAAACTTAAATTCTCGTCAAGCTTAAATTCCCCAACCGAATTTAATAAATTCGGGGAATTTAACCGAGCTCCAAAAGGAGTCCGGTCTCTTTGAGGGAGGTATATTGCGCGTACATCAGTGCCTGACTGCCTTAGCTACATTTATACAGAGGAGTTTACAAAAATACACAGTCAAAAAACAACAACCACCAGTCAGAAACAAAGACGAGTATGTACAGTATATGGTAAATATAAATAATTTTTATGTATAGCCTTTACCTAACAAACAGCTCTTTTGAACTAATAACAAAATTTTCCTTCATCCACTAAGTTTGAAAACGTACACACACAGTACAGTTCACTGGTTTCTGCACAAAACAAATTTAACAAAATGCTTCCGAACATGCGAGCTTGTGACCATGAGAAGGTAAGGGTTTAGGCCAGAAAACAGGTCATAGATAGTCACCAAAATCATAAACGATAATAACCGATTTTTCTGGTGGGGAGAACATAACAGCCATGCCAGGTAGATGGCATAGCTTAGCATACACCCGAATATGAGCAAACTGCTGAACAACAACCGAAGGTCACGATTTCTGGCTTGCAGCTGCGACTGCTGATTGACTGAAGAAGCCACTGAATTTCGCTGCTTGTGGAGGGTGGCCCCGATTATAAGATAGAATAAGGAGATTAGGACTGTAAAGGACAAGTTTACGATCATAACACTTAAACCATAAACCGACTCCTGAAATTGTGGCGTGACTGAAATTTCACACAAACACTGTTTTCACCTCGTTTGTAAAAGTGAAAATAATCGTTGAGTGATTATTTCTTAACAGATAGCGCGGCCCGTTAGCCTGCAGTAGAGAGGCGGACGCAGCAATGGGCACCAACGCTTGGAATATCGTGATAGCCAGCAGCTTGTCTTTGGAACACCACTAAACGGTTGAAATCATCGTATGAACCGGAAGGTTAATACTTAGTTACCTGATTGTACTTAATTGTCTCTGCACGAGAAAACGGGCCAACAGGCGGGTCAAAAAAAATTCAAAATCGTTTCTGAAAGTTCTAATATCGATATTCTAGGACAGTTTTCGATGCAGAAAACGAATCTGGTATGCAAAATTTCCTAGCTAAATTTGTACTATAGTTATGGTTGGGGAAACCTTTTGAGCCAGACCAAATTATTTTTTCTGAATCAGTGAAATTAAATACTTTGAATTAGTCAAAACGGGAACGCTGAATCTCGTGGTGTTCTTCGTTTCAACCAAAACCTTCGAGAAATGCGATTTTTCAGCACTTGAAAATTTCAATCGAGCATATCTCAAAAACTAGGCAAATTCATTCGGTGCTGTTTACAGTTCTAAACACTTCGTGACATAAGCTTTCGATCCATAAAAAAATATTGAGGGGTCATCGATGGTAGACGGCCACTTTATAGCCTCTGAAGTTTGGGTGTCAGTAAAATTCTGCCTATTTTTTACTTTTTCGGTTTTAACCAACACATTCAAATGACTGGTGTTTCGTCTGATGTATTCCTTTTACAAAATGGCTTATACTGTTGAAGAGGGCTTGATTTGTAGATTAATTTGATGTATTTATGTTAGACAATAGAGCTAGTATACCAGCAAAAAATAGTTTTCTGTTGTCAGATTCCAGAACTATTTCTGTGCATGATACAAGCGTTTTTGCTAACATCTAGAAAAGATGGGAATTCATTATTCTGTATTGGGTTGAACTGCATGCTGTGCTCAGCACAAAAAAATGAGACTACCAAAAGCCAACAGTGGAGAGGCAATGGCTCTACTGTCTTCTGCTGCAATGCAGAGTTTGTAGTCCACACACCAGTGCAACTGAAGTACCAGTTAGCAAAGCACTTTGATAACCTTGATGCACGAGAGCAGAAGAGACTGGCTGCAACCTGTCTGCCTTGTCTGCGTCTGTGGTGTAGTGGTAGCAACTCTGTCTTCCATGCACCCAGCGTTAGACACATATGTAGTAGGGGTTCGTCCCCAGTGATTGTCTTGCATGTGGCCCTTTATGGGTTCTTTACTGGTCTGTCCCGTGTTTATGTACATTGTAATATACCTTTAACCTGTTCAAGTGGCATTGTGGCGATTCTAACAGTTGCAGCTCCAAACCAAGTACTCAATCTATGGCATGACATCTTGGAGTTACAATACTTGCAAGATGTAACCCACAGCAGCAGAACCCTAAAGTGTTACAGTGAAGAGAGAATTGAAAAACCAAACTGCCTCCAAACAGTGTCTACTACCCATCTAATCAAGCTTTACCAAGTGTACTGCTCTGAGATTGGCTACAAACATGCACTGTGTGAGCGAGTCCTCTACAAGCTTGTGACCGTATTTGCGGCTTCACTGCAGAAAAAAAATGACAGGGCTAGATAAAACAACAAGAGATGGGGCTGAAGCTTTCGACAGTTTGTTTACAATGCTGACACAGGTTGAACAGCATGGTGGAAACATCCGCGCAGTGAATGCAATTCAATGTGGGTTGAAACAGTTCAAACGGTACTTGAAACCTGACTTTCCTGCACATGTACGTCAAGGAGGTTTACCTCAATTCAGATTCAAGGAAAATGAAAACGCAGATTATGTCGATTATTGTGGCCAGCGGAAGATCGCGCAAAGAGATCTTGCAGCTCATAAAAGGTTTGAGCAAACGACGATATCAAACAGCCCTCAAGAATGCTGAACACAAAGCCCTGGTGTTCCTGTTGAGAAAACAGAGATCATTAGGACCCACTTGCCATAGATCAACAACTTTGCAGAATTTTTTGGCCGTATCTTGATGTACAGCATGCAAAATCTGTTGGCGCCAATGAAAAATGTTGTCAAAACAGTTTCAACATCTGTTAGCATGACATCAGCATGCTCTAACATTTTCAGCTCCTCAGGCAGATCTTCAAGAAGTCCACGAATCTTCGATCTGGCGGCCAGGCTTGGCAACTTAGGTTGTGAAAGACTTGTACTGTTTATAACATAATCTGTTTGTCATTGTTTGTGTGTTTTTTGTTACAATAAACTCTTCATTTGGTGCCGAGACATTCGTTTTTGTTGTGTTGTGTGGGCCAACCTCTCTATCATTCTTCAAGCCATCCAAACTCTACCAAGCCTAGTTCTGCGCTCCCACCACTACCACTCTCTACCACCACCACCACCCCTTCCATGTGTCCACGCCACCATTTCCAGAGTCCAAGCACCACCAAGCCCAAGTTCCATGCCTACAAGCCAACCAGTCCAGTGTACAAATGCCTACCCAGTTCTATGCCCATCCAAGCAGACTGGTGCCATTCGTTTCCGCCGTTTGTTTCACAAGCCTCATGTCCATGAGTTCCACGTGTCCTTCAAGCAGAGCCCAAGTGAATACAACCCCACCGAATGCCATCTCTCCATTCCCTGTCTCTCCATTTTCCAACTCTGGTGTGATGAAAGATTTGTACTGTTTATAACACTCACTCGTCTAATCTGTTTGTCGTTATTTGTGTGTTCTTTGTTACAAAAAACTCTATATTTGTGACCATGCTCACATATATCCACCAATTTTTATTCTTCTGAGTGCTCATCACTCAAAGCAAAAACTGCATAATGTGTCTTGCATGAGCCTCCTTGACGTACATGTGCAGGAAAGTCAAGTTTCAAGTACCGTTTGAACTGTTTCAACCCACATTGAATTGCACCATGCTGTTCAACCTGTGTCAGGATTGTAAACAAACAGTCGAAGGCTTCAACCCCATCTGTTGTTCTGTTGTCTAGCCCTGTCACACTTTTTTCTGCAGTGAAGCCGCAAATACCGTCACAAGCTTGTAGAGGACTCACTCACAAGGTGCATGTTTGTAGCCAATCTCAGAGCAGTACACTTGGTAAAGCTTGATTAGATGGGTAGTAGACACTGTTTGGAGGCAGTTTGGTTTTTCAATTCTCTCTTCACTGTCACACTTTAGGGTTCTGCTGCTGTGGGTTACATCCTGCAAGTATTCTGACTCCAAGATGTGATGCCATAGATTGAGTACTTGGTTTGGAGCTGCAACTGTTAGAATCGCCACAATGCCACTTGAACAGGTTAAAGGTTTATTACAACGCATATAAACACGGGAAAGACCAATAAAGAACCCATAAAGGCCACATGCAAGACAATCACCGGGGACGAACCCCTACTATGTGTCTAACGCTGGGTGCATGGAAGACAGAGTTGCCACCACTACACCACAGACGCAGACAAGGCAGACAGGTTGCAGCCAGTCTCTTCTGCTCTCGTGCATCAAGGTTATCAAAGTGCTTTGCTAACTGGTACTTCAGTTGCACTGGCGTCTGGACTACAAACTCTGCATTGCAGCAGAAGACAGTAGAGCCATTGCCTCTCCACTGTTGGCTTTTGGTAGTCTCATTTTTTTGTGCTAAGCACAGCATGCAGTTCAACCCAATACAGAATAATGAATTCCCATCTTTTCTAGATGTTAGCAAAAACGCTTGTATCATGCACAGAAATAGTTCTGGAATCTGACAACAGAAAACTATTTTTTGCTGGTATACTAGCTCTATTGTCTAACATAAATACATCAAATTAATCTACAAATCAAGCCCTCTTCAACAGTATAAGCCATTTTGTAAAAGGAATACATCAGACGAAACACCAGTCATTTGAATGTGTTGGTTAAAACCGAAAAAGTAAAAAATAGGCAGAATTTTACTGACACCCAAACTTCAGAGGCTATAAAGTGGCCGTCTACCATCGATGACCCCTCAATATTTTTTTATGGATCGAAAGCTTATGTCACGAAGTGTTTAGAACTGTAAACAGCACCGAATGAATTTGCCTAGTTTTTGAGATATGCTCGCTTGAAATTTTCAAGTGCTGAAAAATCGCATTTCTCGAAGGTTCTGGTTGAAACGAAGAACACCACGAGATTCAGCGTTTCCGTTTTGACTAATTCAAAGTATTTAATTTCACTGATTCAGGAAAAATAATCTGGTCTGGCTCAAAAGGTTTCCCCAACCATAACTATAGTACAAATTTAGCTAGAAAATTTTGCATACCAGATTCGTTTTCTGCATCGAAAACTGTCCTAGAATATCGACATTAGAACTTTCAGAAACGATTTTGAATTTTTTTTGACCCGCCAGTGTATCACTTTTGGCCCGTTTTCTCGTGCAGAGACAATTAAACGGAAAGACAATGGCTACGAATCTGTTCCAACAGACGTACAGAATGCCCAAGTGCTGGGCGTAAACCAGTGTAAACATGGCGAATGCAGCCACTCTGGCTAGGTACAGACCGGCAGAGCCCAAAAATACGTGGCTCAGCCATAATCTAAACGGAAACCGGAAGAGGAACTGAACCACCAGTAACATGAGGATGTCGCTGACTCCCAGAGTGACACAGTGATGGTAGAAGGCACTGTTGAACGGTTCTTTCTTCCGAAACCGAACGATCGTTCCCAGAAAAGCTGAGTACATGAACAGAGTTAGAAAGAAATAGAAGAGAGAGCCGTACTCAAGACAGCGAAGCAGCAGCTCCATCTTTCAATGCTCTGTCTGACTGAGTGCCTGCCTTTGCTAATTTATACACTCGAGATTGCCAATCAGACAGGACATAGATGTACGTACAGTCGTGCCTCGTTAATATGGCCATATCGGGACAAGGCCAAAATGGCCCTATTATCGAAATAGCCATATTAACAAATCATAAATCACTATGTTTTCCATTGTAGGCGCGAAAGAATAGGTACACCAGCTAGCTGGCCATATAATCGAGGGAACCATATTAACGAGGCACGAGGGAGGCGTCAAAGGGGAGTGATGCCATTCGTTTTCTGTCCCACAAGCTTCTTGTTCTCCCACTCCCAGTTCGGTTCCAAGTGCTCAAGCCCATCCCGTGTTCGGTTGTCTCCCACTCACAGTTCCACTCCAACGGCCGTCAGGCACAGAAGAGGCCCTCGCGACGTCTGTTAGGGAGAGTGATGAAAGATGTGTGTATATAACCCACTCGTTTAGTCTGTGTATTCATTGTTTTCTTAGTTCTAACAGTAAACTTCTCTTCACTACATACGCACAATGTACGTGCATGCGGGCCACATCACTGGCATTGGGGTAAACGAGATGCTTATAGAACGTTCACACTTTTGAACTATTTTCCGCGATGGGGGCAAAGGGTCGCAAATAATTATTTTATCGATTTTTCATGAAGGCGGAGTCATCTGTTTTAGTGTTGTTTGGTTTGGTTTGGGCTAGGTGTTGTTTCCAGTTTTCAGAGAGAGTGTGCGTAGAGAAATGTGGGAGCAGCCGGGCGTCTGCGAGGTGGTGTTGATGGTGGGGAAGGAGGAGAAGAAGCTGTACAGCTGCAAGCATCTGCTCGACAAATGGAGTGAGTACTTCCGGGAGTTGATAGAGCAAGGCCAGCGAGACTTCCTACTGCCCGACCAACATCCTGACGACCTGCAGCTCTTTCTCACCGCTATTCAAGATTCTTCCAAAGTTGATTGGTCCGACGGTAGGTACTTTCTGTTTTTTTTGAGAGACGGATGATTCGCTTTCTGCTTTTTCATTTAAAAGAGCTTATTTTTGTGCATAGTCAATTTATATAGAGCCAGCAAGCAGTAGAGTAGGATGGATGGATTGACCGGGCGGGGCCGTCGTAACCCCTGCGTTAGGCCACACTGCGGGCCCATCACGCACACCCATATCATCCTTCGCTGCCTTCACTAATAGCCGCCACACATGCTCGGTGTCAGTCTGGTCGGGTCTCAGTGTTAGCTGTCCCCGTTCCATATGTCTCAACACATGAGTGATTACTATTGTAGCTTTAGGTGCTTAGGCAGATCCAGTCGGTTCCCATTTACCTACTCGCTGTCACCAGCTTTCGGTAGCCGGGGTTGGGCTTTGTGCCGACGACCAACTCTTTGCGGCAAGAAACTTGCCGCGTCGAGAGGATGAACGCACGACGTCGCGCACAGTGGCTATGCGGCCTAAACCACTACACCAACTGTGCCGGCAGCAAGCAGTAGAGTAGGTGGACCTATTGGTCTGAAAAAAGCTTGCCGCTCGCTTGCTGTTTTACGGTGTAGAGCAGCCGCGTCAGTGGCTCAGTGGGTAGCTCGCTGCCTCTGAGTCACGGCGGCCGCTGCATCCCTAGTGGTTGTAGTGGTTCATCCTCTCGGCGTGGCAAGTTTCTTGCTGCAAAGAGTTGGTCGTTGGCACAACGCTCCACCCAGGCCACAGAAAACTGGTTACAGTGAGTAGGTAAAATGGGAACCAACTGGATCTGCCGTTGCACCGAAAGCCGCTCCTAAAAGCATGCCGCGTTGGAGGGAAGATCAACGACGTCAGGAGCCGTCTGAGAAACCAGCATTACGGCCTATACCGGTTTACTCCTCCTCGGCCGGGCGGCCGCTGGGAGCTGTCAGCACCATGACGTCACCACGCCAGGCACTCTCTTAGTACCTGGCGCCCAACAGCATGGCTTGAGTGGCTTGGCAGTGAAAGAAGGGCAAACGTCCGAGATGACGATATCAGGGGTAACGAAATGGACCGTGCAGGTCTGATCGTAGGGCCGTACATTGTACGACCCCCCCGCCAGATCGGATCGGATCGGATCGGATACGGTGTAGAGCTTTGATGGCATTAAAGTTGAAGTTGAAGTTGAAAAAGACTTGGGTCGGTTTGAGCCTCTCGCTCGACGGCCGTTTTCGTTGTTAGAATAAAGCGATTTTCTTACGGTAAAAAAGTGATAAAACAATCAATTTTGATCAATTTAAGTCTTCCAATAGAATTTTTTATTTAAGTAGCTATTGTTAGGAGCACGGTGGGCAGTTCAAGGATGACGATTTCTTCAATTTAAAAACCTACCATTTGCTTTACGGCGGCAACAGAGATTAGGGATGGTCTATACAGTATCTGAATCGGTTGTCTAAGTTTTCATATTGTATTCAAATTTTATAAAACGGATAAATAGGCCTGTTTTACTGCTTATAATTCAATTCTATTGGCTTGGCGTTTGCCATACCATTGTGGACAGCTACAGTATGATGCAAAAATTATAGAAGCTGCTGGTCGTATAAAATAAGACCTCAGAAGACCACTAACCATCGAAACCTGTAATAAAATATGTTTTAGCTGTTTTGGAATCGTATCCCAGCCATACTCTGTCGTTTATAATAGAAACCGAAATTTACCATGGTGCGCACACAGGCTTTTCACCCTATATTTAATATTCTGAATAACGCCTCTGGAACTCCAAGTGATGAAAGGAAAGAGCTTGAATTTAGACAACTGCCACAGGCTCAAACGCCAAAGTTCTTAGCTTAGTTTTGGAGTAACCGATTTTTAGCGAGTTTTTTCTGCCGATAGTTTGACAAACTTTGAAAATTAGCCATTTTGAGGCACATAAATTTAGCGTAGAATGGCGACACTTGCAGAGAATAAGTAAAAGACATCCCACCCACTGCACAGTTCTACAAAAATCCGGATCGATTTTTACCTATTTTTTTAATGTTTTGGGTGATTTTCTGGAGACCAACCCAAATTAGGTGCATCTATTCTAGTGTTGCAGCTCACTTGTTGCACCGTCTCATCGGTCTGTCGGAGAAGTTCAAATCGTCACAGTTGCGCGACCGCGTCTGTCAGATGGTGAGCGTCACTCCGCGCCAGCAACGAAAAGAGAACGTGTGGGCGGCGTTGGCTGCAGTCCGCAGTGGTCTTCCCGAGAGCACCACCGAGCTGCTCTGTCAGAGTTGTCTTGTGGTGTCGATTTCGGACGACCTGCGTCAGTTGATGGAGTTGCTGGACCAGAAGAACTCGGACACTCTGAAGCAGATCGTGGCCGACCAGTTGAACCTGTTCATCGACCAAAACAGACACACGCAATGGGAGTTTATGCCTGAGCTCGTCTCTCTCATCCAGTGCAGTGTGGAGTTCCGCATGCCGGCGTCTCTGCTAGATCGAGCGTTCTGTCTGCTGCTGGAGGACTTCCGAGAAGACCCCGAAGCTGTGGCCCGAGCCATTAGGATGTGTGAGCCCTACTGCACAGCAGAGCAGATGCTGGACTGGCTGGGAAAGTGTGTGCGAGCGCAGATGCCAGCCCAAGTGATAAAGGTGTGTCTGCCGGCTGTCGCCTGTCTGCCTCTGAGTGGGCTCAGTCAGAATTCGGAGGAGATGGGCGATTGGTATGCGAAGCTGCTGGAGTTGAAGGTGGCCCGTCTGCAGAGTTACGTGCACAAGCAGAATGCCGAGCAGTGCTGCGACCTGAATGGCACCGTCTTTTTGGAGGGCGGCGACTTAGCTGAGTGTCTGTGCGCGCGCGAAAAGTACAAGCTTCTCATGCACTGACTGGCCGCATTATTCTCTTTCTGATTTAGTTTAATGTGTTTGATCAACTATCCGTTAGCTAGCTGCTTTTTCAGTTCAGCTGTGGCCCTAGTGTGTGGCGAAGAATGCTTATATTGCAACGATTCACGGAGAAAATAAATTTTTTTCTAGTATAGTTGTTGGTGTCAGGAACAATGAAAAATATAGAAATACGTAGAGAAAACAAATAGTGTTTACCTTATCGTTTATCTAATTTTAGGCGATCTGTTTTCCTATTCATTGGATTGGGAAAGAAGGTGGAAATAAGCAGAATTTATACAGTCGTGCATGTACAGTATGTACAGCAACACGGCGGTTTCGAGGGTTGCCTCACCCCAGCAAAGGCCAACCTCCAAATACTGTAGGTATCGTATTGTAAAGTAAAGTAAAGTTTATTGCACACGAACTTGTTAGTAAGAAGAATGTTCAAAATTGGCGACCAGGACAAAGTCAGAGGCTCCAGTGCAAAGCGGTTTGCTGGCAGTGCACTTACGCAAACCGCAATCCTCGATTACTAATTGTTAGTTTATCCTTAAATACGCCCACCGAACGAGCAGCCACCTGCTCTTCCGTTAACAAATTCCAATGGTTGACTACTCTATTTGCAAAGAAGTGCTTTTTTACGTTGATACGACTACTCTGGACTTTCATGATCTGTGAATGTCCGCGCGATTTTCGCTGATTTAACTCAAAGAAATCGCTATGGCTTAAATCAATTAGTCTATTTTTTATTTTATAACATAGTATTAAATCTGTTTTTACCCTTCGTTTTTCTAACGTTTCAAGTTTCAGTGTTTTAATACGTTCTAAATATGGCCTCTCTGACCAGCCACATCTATAAAATAATCTCCTTGTAAAATGTCTTTGTACCCTTTCAATGGCGTCAATATCTTTACATTGACATGGATTCCAAATAGGTGATCCTGATTCCACTATTGGACGAACATAAGTTTTATAGGCCCTCAGTAAGATATCGCTTTGTCGTGTATGAAACACTCTAAAGATTAAAGCTGATATTTTCATAGCTTTTGCCGATATCCGCTGACAATGTTCAGAGAATTTCAGATTTTTTGGCACGTAATACCCTAAATCTTTAATCACTTGAAGTGATTGTAGATTTATGTTGTTTATAGAATACTCGAAATCATTTTTATGTTGCCTGTTTGAGATGTGAAGAACCTGGCATTTAGGTTCCGATAAACTTAGCTGCCACTTTCTAGACCACTCAAATACTCTTTCCAAGTCTTGTTGCAGTATACCAGGATCAGTTTCAGGGTTTACCAGTGTTTTGTATAGCTTAACATCATCTGCAAATAATTTCACTTTACAGCCAAGAACATTATCTATGATATCGTCGATATAAATTAGAAAAAGAATTGGACCAAGGACAGTACCCTGTGGGACGGAGCTAATGACTGGTACAGAGTTTGACACTGTGGCATTTACATAAACTTTTTGAGTCCTCCCTGTTAAAAAGGATTTAATCCATTGTAAAAGGTTCCCAGCTACCCCATATTGTTCCAGTTTAAACAATAATTTTTGATGTGAAACCGAGTCAAATGCTTTAGCAAAATCTAAATAAATGACATCAACATCATAGCGTTTATCCAAAGAATTTATCCAGTCATTTAAACACTCGAGCATTTGCGAAACCGTGGACCTATTAGACCTAAACCCATGTTGAGCCCCAGTTAAAGTGTTTGAGAAAAAGCCTAATAGGGCCTTCCGCACTAGTCTCTCTAAAGCTTTGCAAACGTATGATGTCAACGAAACGGGTCGGTAGTTAGAAGGTTGAGAATTTAACCCATTCCAGAGAAATCGGCACCTAAAGTTGAAAAACCATGCTTTTTCGCGTCCGCCGATTTTTGACCGACTTCCATTTTTGACCGGCGCCGTAAGCGCATTTTTAAAGTAATCCTCACCAAATCTGGAACATTTATAGAACCAATGACGCTGAAGAGAAGAAGGATGATGAGATATGAGATGATGAGAGGAGGGAGAAAGCAACGAAAGTGGAAGATGAAGAGGAGAAAGATGAAGAGGACGAAGAGAAAGAGAATGAAGAGGAATAAGAGAAAGAGAAGAAGGAGAGAGAGGAGAGTGAGAGGAAGAAGAAAGGGAATGAGAAGACGAGAACAGAGTTGGAGAAGAATGACAGTTCCTTTGAGTTCGCTTCATAGGAGATGAAACTCCGTTACGCCAATGACAAGTCATCAGTTGAAGGCCAAGGCGCAGAAAGGCCGAAGCGTGACGCGTAAGGATCGAGTCAGCACGGTGTCAGTGCAGAGCAGCTTATCGGAGATGCCGAGTCAACAGAGGCGGAGCAGATCTCAACGTTCGTTCATTTCCCCCGGCCGTCAGGCACGGAAGAGGTCCAATTGACGTCCTTGAGGGGGAGTGATGAAAGAATATGTGATTCAGTGTGAGTGTGGGAGTGCCTTGTGTTTTGTATATCGTGCGGTTGTGTGGTATGATCCAGTGTGTGCGTGTATTGTGTTGTGTTGCATACAAGACCAACAAGTAAAGACTCCACATTTCGTTTCAGTATGTATGTGCAGTTTTAGTCATTTGTGATACTCCGTTTTCGATTTTTTGTTACACTTTCGAATTTAGATTATGAATTGCTAGATATTTGATATCCATGCATTTTACATATACGATATTTAATGGTGCTTGCTTTTACTTAAAGTTAAAGTGTTTTCTCTTTTTGGTCAACACTGTGACTACGTACTGACTGACGCTGCCTGCAATTTAGAAATCGACTTCTGAGATCTGTGCTCAAACAAAAATCACCCGATTTGCAGTCATAAACCCGACTCCGAATCTTTGTTAGCTTAGATTTAGGTTTGGTGTCGTCAGGCCACCAAAAGATAGTGATGACAAGTAGATAAATGGGTAGCATCGTGGGGAAGGCAAAGGGAGTCTGTGTGGAAGGCCACATAATACGAGTTCTTCAGCTTTAGCTTTGCAAGGGATGGACTTTCACAAAGTAAGAATATTTCGACTCATTGAATGAAACAATTTTGCGACAAGCAATCGTTTCCAGCTGAGCTGTTTGGCTCATTTTCTTCATTTTGCCCTTAGTACCGCTTATTTCCCTTCTCTTAGTGTGTAACTTGCGATTTTCCAACTTTCCTACTTCCGAGGGGGGATTTGTGCCATTGGAAAACCCGCAAAACGTAGTGTACCACAGTGTACCGCACGTCCTCACCGTTTCCGTTTTTTGGGTATGCGATTTGTATACGCGCCTTGTTTTCCTTTATTATCGTTTTTTGGTTGTTGGTTCTTTGATTGCTGTCTGTTTGTGTTAAAGTCGGAGCAGTAAAGTGAGCACCAGTGACTGTGAGCAAAGTGAGCGAGCATAAAGGAAGAGATGGCTTGGATAGAGGACAGAATGGAAGGCAACAGAGCTGACAATTACTGCAGCAGCTCTTCAGAAGACGAAACAGAATCGGAGCAAAGTTCATTGAAGAAAACTGCTGATGGCGCGTCTACCTCCGTGCTCAGCCGATCGAAAAGACCCGCTCGAAATGTAAGTTTTTATCTCCGCAACTGGATTGAATGCATACATGTAACAGGGGGGTCTGGGGGGTCGGCCCCCCACCCGACTCAAGCCAGACCCCCCCGAATGGGACCCCCCGAGACGATTTCACCGACCCCCCTCCTATTTTTCTGGCAAGTAAATTTTCGAGCAAATTTTTGTAATTTTTTGCAATTTCACACACAAAGATTGCCAAAATCGCCTGCAAAACAGCACCTTTTAGCTGTATTTCAGCCCAAATTAGCGATTTTTGGCAATTTTTGGCCAAAAAATTGCGATTTTTTTCGATTTTTGAGCGTTTTTTAGTGCCCACCCCCCTCCCCCAAAATTTTGGCTCAGACCCCCCAACCCCCCTCCCCCCATCGGCGGATGACCTGTTACATGTATGATTGAATGAATGAATTTTATTTCGCGCAACAAACTCGAACGAACGTAATATCTAATACGGAGTTTATGGACTAGGATGAGACTCTCATTAGTCTCATCAGTCGCTTGGCAGAGGATTTTTTCGATTTCAGCCGGGCCCAGGCGCAAAGACTGGGTTTTCGCAAGGGGACCGGGCTGGGGCTGGGTGGTCTGAGGGATACATGGGTCATCGGGGTCCGGGGGCTTTACCCATCCCCAACTTGGGCTCGACCCCGCAAACCATCCCACCCACACCTGAAGCAGACTTTTGTTCCTGGACACACCCACCAAAATCGCCTGCAGCCCCCAAACCAGTAGGCCCAAGCTCAAATTTTTCGGATTTTGACTACCCCCAATCTATTTTTCCGGCCCATTTATGGTCTGAGGGGGTTCGCCCTCATTGGCCGCCGCTACCCGCCCTGTCAAGTGTCTTTAGAAGAATTTTGTATACAAAATAATGCCAAAAGTAAGCTTAAATTAGGTGTAAATAAGCTCAGAATAGCTCATTTTAACGTATTTTCACGAGAAATATTGGAACACCTTGATTTTAGTAAAAAATGGAGTGTTTAGCTTAGCTTACTACTCCCTCAGCCGCCGCCAGACATGGGCTAGCATTTCGGCTGATGGGGGGTAGAATTTTCAATTCCTGAGGGGGGGCTGATGGGGGGTTGGAGCGCCTGATGGGGGGCTGAGGGGATGGTAAGCCAAAAAGCCCGATTTTTGGCGAAAATCAGGGTTTTTTGGCTTATTTTTCATTAAAATAAGTTAAAATTAGCTATTCTGAGCTCATTTACCCTATTCCAAATCCAATCATATTTTTATCATAATTTTCTATACAAAATTCTTCCCAAAAATTCCTGATTGGGGTAGCGGCCGGCTGATGGGGGGTAGATCAGAGCCTGATGGGGGGCCAACCCCCCCTCAGCCCCCCCCCCCTTGCCCATGTCTGGCCGCCGCTACCCCTTAGGATTTCAAAATTCTATACCACTCAGCCGAAATGGTAGTCCACATCTGCAAGCAAATGCTAGCTGATGCTAAACTACAGTGAGTGAGAATAGCTATTATGACCATCTTATTATTCAATATTTCAGTTTAGATTGATTAGGAAACTTTCAATATTTCTTATCTGAACTTTTTGTAAAAATTAGGCTATAAATTGGCTCCTACAAAGTCGTAGTTGATCAGAAAAATGGCCTGGCCTTCTTTGAACGTATTGGGCAGTGACAAAAATCTCTGTTCTTATGGTTTGCAGTTTAGACAGGTCCCAAGGGTGTGTTGGAAGATTGGAGAAGGTACAAGCAGTTGCAATCAGAAAGAAAAAACGAGCAAGAAGCCGAGCGGATAGCATTGGCCAAAAAATTGACAAAGACTTGTCGCACTGATGTCAGTTACCATTCTTTCTTTCTTACCAGTTTTGAATTCTTGGTTTTGGACGAACACAACATAAACCTGTTTTGTTCGGTGCTTGCATTTTGCAGTCAGCCACTTAACGTCGTTTTTGGTACTGGTTCCCTGACGTTCGGCCACAGGTGGTGGTACCATATATGGTGCCACCGCAGTCGCCGAACGTGGGGCACCAATATGTATGATGCCACTAGCCTAGGTACCGGTACATATGATAGTGCCTTCCTGTTTTAATAGAAATTTTGTTGCTGTGTCGGCTCTTCCAAAGTGCAGCAGCCGATGATGACCTTTTGACCTTTTTAGGAAGAAGACGAACGTGCCAAACACGATTCGCAACTGTTGGAAGAGCTGAGCGGCGACGCGAACAGCGACGACGCTTTTCTGCGAGAGTTCTACGCTCGACGCATAAACGAAATTCGCCAGAAGTTGGCGCCACCGAAAATGAGGTTCTTCCGATCAACTTGAAACAACTGATCTCTGTCTTTAGCAGTTCTTCTCCGCAAGTGTTCGAGCTGAGCTCGGAGGAGGACTTCCTCAAAGCCGCCGATGACCATTCCAAGTTGAACATGGTTGTCGTGCACATCTACGAACCGGTCAGTTTCATTGCCTTGCGTAATCGGTTTGAAGCGTAAACCAACACTAAGTGGCGAAATTGTACTGTTCCCTTCCATGTGTTGGTGTTTGCGTCTGCTGAAGTCTTAGATTAGTGCAGCTTTTCAGGCGGCAGAGGGGTGCAAGGCAGTCAGCGGTTGTCTGAAGTGTCTGGCGCAGGAGTACCCGACGGTTCGGTTCTGTCAAGTGCGCGCGTCTCTTCTCAACACCAGCCAGCAATTCGTATTATTAGTTGTTTCGGTTGGTCTGTGCACTGTGCGTTTGTTTCAGCAGTCTCTCGCCCTGCCTACGTTGCAAGCGTACCGGCACGGCATTCTTGTATGCAATTTGGTGCGTCTCACTGACGAATTGGGCGACGACTTCTTCGCCGACGAATTGGAAGCTCTGCTCAAAGAGTCAGTCGTTTGTTTGTTTGTTATTGCAGTAAAGCCTACACTCATGGAACGCTAACGGTGACCGGAAACGCGCCCGTTTATAGGTGTTCGGCCTGCAAAATTATAGAAAAGATCTTTTTTGAAAATTGTTTGGATGTTGTTCAATGGAACGATCAACAAAAATGTCGCACTTCGTAAATGTGAATTTACTTGTAGCTTCAGTTTTAGCGAACGGATATTTTGGCTTAGGATCTCATCTGAAAGAGCGCGTCGGTCGCTCGCCGGCCAAAAATAAACCAATGCTAAAGTCAAATATATTTGAGGCAAAAGCCATTAAAAACAGAAGAAAATTGTAGTGTCGTCAAGTTGCTCAGTTTAGATTGTTACAGTACCCGACTCAGCGGTTTATTTTTTGTCTACCAATCGATCGGCCATGACACTCTCTTTCAAATGAGAACAAAAGCTATTAGATCGGTTGGCTCAAACTGAAGCTACAAGTAACTTCCGGGTTGTTTCACCAAGTTTATCCAAGTGATATGGGCGGGCTAGGCCGTTTGTCCGACTATTACACCCTACTAGAGTGCGAACTGGTATTGGGTATTGGGTATTGGGTGTATTGGGGTGTTTTCCAGGTATTGGGTATTGGGTATTGGGTATTGGGGTTTTTACCCCCCAATACCCAATACTAATTGGGACAGGTAGAAATAGAGAAAAATCTATGTTGACCTGAAAAATTGATCTGAAAAAATCGAAAAAGTTGATCGATGATTTGGTTTAGGAAGCTGGTTTCGCGTTAAGGAGCCATCCATCCAAAATCCCGATTTTTCGGGGCCCTTTTCCCCCAAAATCGCCTTGCATCGTTTCTTGGGAACCCCCTCCCTTAAGGAGACGTCGTTTTCGGTTTACCCCCCCCCCGCCCAGATAAAAGTGCAGTACATACAGTACTGTCATGTTTTCTTGTTACCATACTGTACAATCAATTGAATAGATCGCTACAACCACTCTGGGAAGCTTTTCTGTATGCATAAAAATTTGACAGAATATAATTTAATTGAAAATAATACAATCAAAGTTCCATAAAACTCCGAAAAAAGTGACGTCGTTTTTTGCTAACCCCTCCGTCTCCTGGTGTGTAGTCTATCATCGCATTTTGCCGACGCCCCTCGCCCCTCTAGAACGAGTCGTTTATGGACGGCCTAATCAACAAACATTAGTAGAATTTCCTAAAGTGTACGCTTTTCTAAGCGCTACACCAGTAATTAATTTCTCTGTTCTTATCTAAAATAAATAATGCAGTTTTTGGTCCAGCTACGCAAGTATTGGGTATTGGGTATTGGGGTATTGGGGGTCTCAGGTATTGGTATTGGGTATTGGGTATTGGGTTTTCTAGGTATTGTTCGCACTCTACACCCTACCCAAGCAGAACCTATCAGAATACAGAATATCAAGAGAAAACAAGCATAACATAACAAACTACGTGGAGGCTCTTGACTTAGCTCTCCGGATGGTGAGTGCGCTATAATCAATATACAAATCGGTGCAGCCACTGTCACGCATTCTTCGCAATTCATGCCGCAAGTCAAACGCCTTCTTTGCTTGCCATGGAGTCAAGTCCGTGCCAATAAAAACAGTCGAATACTGCGGTTTAGCCATCAAAACCGCTCGCTTTCTAGAGAGAATGGCCCTCTTTGCCGACATGTCCTTCAGTTCGACCAGCACCTTCTGTCCATTCTTTGAACTGACAGTCCGGGTGTTGGCAATAGTCGAAGTGTCAATTTGCAGGTCATAGAACATGTCCTTTACCAACTGCAAGACCTCCTGTGCATTTGACTGAGTGGTGGTGACCAATCCATTGATGACAATGTTTAGGTCCCGACGCTGTCGCTCGCGCATTTCGCGCTCCCAGTCACAAATACGCACAAGTTCAGAGTGCGCGTTGTCGTAGGACGCAGTTGGGTTCGGAACGGGAAGTCCGTTTTTAGCTGTGCGCAACACAGAAGCATATGTCTTTCGGGCAGCAGAAGTTTTCGACAGCTGAGACAAGTCGTCAGTTACTTTCTCCAGCTGTGCCGATATTGTCTCTATTTTGTCCATCAGAAAGGTCAGTTCCGGCTCGGGTCGATCTGTCTGAGTAGGAGCATCTCTGTCCTGAACACGTCTGAATTTGAATCTTCGAAACACCCTGCAGCAGTCATAACAACAAATGGCCAGAGCCATTCCGGGATTTCCGAGCCATTGAGAGACTCGGCTGACCACAGAGTCATGGTAGGAGGCGGCGGTTCGGTCCCCCGGACAGTCTTTGCCAAAGCAGCTTTTACAGATGAACAGATGACGACAGAAGCAACAAGATAGCGAGTCGGAATGGTCGCAAATCACTTGACAACGAACGCATTTTCGGACATCAGGTTTAGGCGTAGAAAGCCAATCCGTTGTAGAAAGCATTGTAATCGTTAGGCAGTGGGCAAGGGCATTGATAACACACAGGCAGTCAGAGCGGACAGCACAGGCGGCCGCCGCTACCCAGCTGGCCAGCGCACTCCAAGTTTGGACAACCTGTGCTGTGCGTATCAGTCAGACGACATAACCCAACGAAAATTTTTTCGTAAAATGAGCGTCGTATTTATAGAATTTGACTATAATAGATTGGTAGCGTGTGGGGTCCCATTTATGGAGGTTAAATTACTCTCACTGTTGGGGTGGCCACCATGTCCCGTTTATAAACTAAACGAGTGATAGTTTCAGTCACGGAGTTATCTCAGAACAAGTCAGTTCCGATCCTGCCGTCCTGGGAGCTTCGAATTGAGTGCGGTCGGTCAGCGTTGTTGCATTCTACCATTGATCAATCGGTACATTGGTTTTGCGCTGTAATAATGACTAAGACGGTTTCGTGCGCATGCGTGCCAATTGCATTGTCCTCTCTCTGTGAAGGATCTCCTTTCATCAATTGTATTGATTCGTTTCTAAGGCCAGATTGTCCGTTGCGCCTTTTAATGCAATGCCAGCTTTACAATAGAAAGTACATGATTGCATAAAATTCGTGCCGCGTGCGTTTGGCGTCATTATTGCAGTGGAATTGGTTGCCGACCAACCGGGCGTCTATTTATCGAATAGCCGTGAATCATGTCGGTAGATTCTTTTGATAGAGTTTCTTTGATTGATTCACGTGTTTCTTTGGTTACAAACCGATACACTTTTTTGCTAGCAGAGTAACAGCACAAAGCCGAGGGTTGGTGTGACTAAGCAGGGATGTCGGCTTACGAGCCACTGGGGATAATGCTGGTGTCGAAGGGTACCAAAGGGGACAAACTACTTTTCACCTACCCCTTTAGCAGCAGTCAACACCGCACTGAGAGAGGCAAGTGCAGTTGGTCTATCTGGCTGCTCAACTTATTTAGGTGGTTTAGAAAGTGTTTATGAGGCCACCCCTTACCGCATCAGCTCTCAAACGTCCGAAGTGCCTACTCGCCAAACTGCCAGGTAAAGCTTTTTATATTTTCGTTAATACTAGTCTTTTTCGATCAGCGTGGGCTGCATACATAGATACAATACACGATTTTTCTCCCCAAGCCGACTTTTCTGGAGCGATTTTTTTGTAACTCCTTAGCATTTCAGGCACTAAAATCGCTCAAATTGTCTGTAAAACAGCTATTTTTGCTGTATTTAAGCCGCAATCAGCGCTTTTTTTTCGATTTTAAGGCTCAAATTGCGGGTTCAGTACTGGAAGCGGTGTGTTTGTGGGTTCGAAACCTGTTGAGGTGATGGTAAGTAGTCGACACAAAGCCCAACCCAGGCCGTCGAAAGTCAGTAATGGCAAGTAGATAAATGGGGACCAAACCTTAGCTGTCTTGCACACACCGACAGCAAAAGGGGAGAGTTGTTGTTAAGGAGGCTGCCGGACGTTGTGTCTCTTCCTGCTCTATAGCAGTTGGCTACTCCTAGTCCAAAGGACAAAAAGTTACAACAACAACCTTCTGGATTTTTTCTCAGGCCTTCTGGTCGGGGCGAGACCCTCAACCTTCAACGATTGATCTGTTATATGTACGCAGCGAACACAAATTACCAAGTGTAGTGTAAGCACTAAACAGTTTTGTTCACCGCAAGATGACGCATTTGTAAGGTCGAAGTCTGAGGCAAGCACAATTTTGTTTGTCGTATTAAGTTTGTATACATAGCTTTCACGTATAACCGAACAATAATGTCGGTGTGTTTAAAAGTTTGAACCGGCCTTTGATTTTAGTTCTACCGGCGAGCGTTCTAGTGGTTCGTTTTTGATCGAGGAATACTGCGGGTAAGACGACCTGCTCTTCAATTAGCAGTTCTAGTTAATTAATAGTCGTTTGCAGTCTGCCCTCCTACATTTGGGGCTACCTGTTCGCGGTGAAGCCGGACGTGTGTGGCGGACCGTTTGAATTGAAAATAGACGACATTCGGTTCGTCGGCTTTCCACAGAGTGTCACCAGCAGACCCACGCCCAGAAACTACCCCAACACCAACATCATGCTCTTCCACATTATCTTCGTTCTCAAGGTAACACAGGCTGGCAGTTAACGACGTTTATGGTACCGACACCATATAAGGCATCATTATAGTAGGTACCCCTACCTTCGCATTGGTACCGTTACCGGTATGGTACCACTCTCTTCAAATTTCGTACCATGGTGTCGGTACCATAAACGGCGTTAAGTGCCTGACTGTAAGATTCTCTTACCTCCTACCCAGACATTGGCTAGCATTTCGGCTGATGGGGGGTAGAATTTTCAATTCCTGAGGGGGGGCTGAGGGGGGGTAGGAGCGCCTGATGGGGGGCTGAGGGGGTGGTAAGCCAAAAAGTCCGATTTTTGGCGAAAATCATGGTTTTTGGCTTATTTTTCATTAAAATAAGTTAAAATTAGCTATTCTGAGCTCATTTACGCCTATTCCAGGCACATTTTTATCATAATTTTCTATACAAAATTCTTCCCAAAAATTCCTGATGGGGGGTAGCGGCCGGCTGATGGGGGGCCAACCCCCTCAGCCCCCCCTTTGCCCATGTCTGCTCCTACCCAATCATGTTAAATGGTTGCTAGGCGTCGGTCACTAAGTCAGTGGTGAGCAGTTACCAAGAACTGAGCGAATTGTTGGCCGTTGCCATCGACAACGAAGAGTCGCGATGCGGCTATCTGAGTGAGGAGGCGCACGAGATGCTGCAGCTGCACGAAGAAGTGCAGTCTCTGCCGGAGGGAGAGAGAGCCAACGAGTCGCCCTACAAACTGATTCTCAGTCGCAGTCAGTTGGCGCGCGATCTGAAGAGTGTCTACGAAGAGTCAGTCAGTGGCTCGTCTCTATCTACTCTCTGCTTCACTTTAGCATAAAGCAGTACGGGCTGGTCTCACTGCATGTCAACAACTGGATACAAGTCTCTTTCTGTCTGCCGCAGAAGGTGCTGCTTTCTAAGGGGATCAGACCCACTGATGTGAGTCACTCACCCATCCGGCTCTAAGACAGTCAGGCACCTAATGCCGTTTATGGTACCGGCACCATGTATGTATGATACCCCACATTGGACCACTGTGGTGGTACCATATTGTACCGCTACCTTCGCATACCTGTACCGGTACGATACCACTCCGTTCAGATTTCGTACCATGTTTGGTAGTGGTACCGTACATTATGGTACCACCGTATTCCCGAACGTGGGATACCATATGGTGCCACTAGCCTAGGTACCGGTACCAGAAACGGCGTTCAGTGCCTGACTGTCATGTTGGCAATTTGCGCAGTGAACGTCGCTATGTAGTGCAAGGAAGAAACTTTTATGGATACAGAACAAATTGTTAGTACGAGTCATACATGTAACAGGGGGTCTGTCCCCCCCCCCCCCCCCCGAGACGATTTTCCTGACCCCCCTCCGATTTTTCTGGCAAGTAATTTTTGAGCAAATTTTTGCGATTTTTTGCAATTTCAGACACAAAAATTTCCAAAATCGCCTCCAAAACAGCACATTTTAGCTGTATTTCAGCCCAAATCAGCAATTTTTGGCGATTTTTAGCCAAAACATCGCGATTTTTTCCATTTTTGAGCGTTTTTAGTGCTCAACCCCCCTCCCAAAATTTTGGCTCAGACGGATGACCTGTTACGTTACATGTATGGTACGAGTTGATCAGATAACAACAAAACAGTCAACAGGAAATATGTGAAACACAATTGCACCGTGTGCGCGCATGTGAAGAACATAACGTAACTGCATCTGCTATCATGTCTGACTTGTTGTTGTTGCAGCCGAAAGCTATGGACGAAGCTTTACTGGCGCTCAGGTCAGTGTGCCCAGCTTTCTTTAACCTTGCACATTCTGAGTTCTTCACAACCACCTACAGTTTAATGTGATCGGTACATACTCATACATGTGCATGGACGGTAGTCTCCATGCATGCTCGCCCTGGCTCTAGGTGTAAATTCAAATTTTGACGTTGAACCCCACCCGGCACATGTATGCTTGCAAGTTAGACAGTCAGGCACTTAACGCCGTTTATGGTAACGGTACCTAGGCTAGTGGCACCATATGTTACCGTCACCATATAATATGGTACCCCCATGTTTGGGGACTGTGGTGGTACGCCCACGTTCGGCCAGTGTGATGGTACTACATAATGGTATCCATACCTTCGAATTGGTAACTGTACCGGTACCATATAAGGTACCACTTCAAATTTCGTACCATATTATGGTAGTGGTTCCATCGGTACCATGGTAGCGGATATGGTGCCAGTACCATAAACGGCGTTAAGTGGCTGACTGTTAGAGAAAGAAGTGGTTTAGGCCGTACCACGGTCTGCTGTTGCTGGACGAGGTGTCGGACGTGCGTTGGTTGCTGCCGATCGACGGTTCTCCAGCACTCACTCACTTGCTCAATGTCTACAGTCCTCTCAAAAGTGTCCAGGTTCTTGCCCTCGACGCCGACTTGCCTATGTCTCAGGTACCTTCTACATTCATACCAACCACTACTAAAGTCCATGCAAAAATGATTGGCGGTGGCGGAAAAAAGCGATTTTCTCAAAAACTTTCTTGAAGACCCCAAACTGTTTTTATATCAATCGATAGCAAATTACAAGTGCTACAAGATGCGAACGTCAAATCAAAGGTTCCACGCAGTTTTGTATGTGTTTTTTGGGAAAAACGAATTTTCGGCAAAATCAAGTTTTTATAGAAGAGTCAAATCGACAAGCGGACTCCAGATTCTTATTCTACGTGCAATTGCGAGTTAGCTGATATATACATGTTTGGGGATTTTCAAATTAGTTTTCGGGAAAAACGCGTTTTTCGGAAGGGTGTGCGAGTCAAAAAATTGTCTGCGATCCGTTTTACTATGGAAAATTGCCCAACATTTTTCAAATTTGATTCAAACGTTATAAACGGCCTGAAAACCGGCTCATATTCACGATTCAAACTTAATTTTGGTCCATAGAATCCATTTTTGCAGTCCGTTTGGCGCTATGTAGTCGCGTTTTCCAGTTATTTTCATTTTAATTGTTTTTTGCAAAATTTTGTCTGACTGGAGCAGCTACTGTGAGTCTCTTCAGATGTTGCTCAAAATGTAACTCCTGGGGTAATTTTAGATGGTGAATTCATTTCTGTCACCTAGAACTCCGTCAGGTTACTGCAAACCTAACTTTCGAGCACCCCCTATTTGGTTTGATATTTTAGCAATCTGTCTTTGGCATCTTTGCTTGTTAAAAGAACACTGATTAATGCTCACGCCATCAAGTGACTCCAGCCTCATGTCTAACGTTATAGAGAAGCAAGTTCTTGCCCAAGGTATATCCTAATCTGCGCAAGTTTCGCTCTGAATACTAATTTGCGCAACAGCTAAAATCAGCTTCCTTCAGAATTGGGATGATAAGATAAGCACATAAATCGACTCTAGAGTCTTCAATGACTCTAATAATACTTTGGTTACTGTTCTAGCTGAAAAGGTTGCAGTGTTATGACCGATCAAAGTTGACTGAAATTGCCAAAAATGGCCCATTTGACCATCAACTTTGACCGGCCATAACACTGCAACCTTTTTAGCTAGAACAGTAACCAAGGTATTATTAGAGTCATTGAAGACTCTAGAGTCGATTTATGTGCTTATCCTATCATCCCAGTTATGAAGGAAGCTTATTTTAGCTGTTGCGCAAATTTGTATTCAGAGCGAAACTTGCGCAGATTAGGATATACCTTGGGCAAGAACTTGCTTCTCTATAACGTTAGACATGAGGCTGGAGTCACTTGATGGCGTGAGCATTAATCAGTGTTCTTTTAACAAGCAAAGATGCCAAAGACAGATTGCTAAAATATCAAACCAAATAGGGGGTGCTCGAAAGTTAGGTTTGCAATAACCTGACGGAGTTCTAGGTGACAGAAATGAATTCACCATCTAAAATTACCCCAGGAGTTACATTTTGAGCAACATGTGAAGAGACTCACAGTAGCTGCTCCAGTCAGACATAATTTTGCAAAAAAACAATTAAAATGAAAATAACTGGGAAACGCGACCACATTCCGCCAAACGGACTGCAAAAATGGATTCTATGGACCAAAATAAAGTTTGACTCGTGAATATGAGCCGGTTTTCAGGCCGTTTATACCGTTTGGGTCAAATTTGAAAAATGTTGGGCAATTTTCCATAGTAAAACGGATCGCAGACAATTTTTTAACTCGCACACCCTTCCGAAAAACGCGTTTTTCCCGAAAACTAATTTGAAAATCCCCAAACATGTATATATCAGCGAACTCGCAATTGCACGTAGAATAAGAATCTGGAGTCCACTTGTCGATTTGACTCTTCTATGAAAACTTGATTTTGCCGAAAATTGGTTTTTCCCGAAAAACAAAACTGCATGGAACCTTTGATTTGACGTTCGCATCTTGTAGCACTTGTAATTTGCTATCGATTGATATAAAAAAAGTTTGGGGTCTTGAAGAAAGTTTTTGAGAAAATCGCTTTTTTCCGCCACCGCCAATCATTTTTGCATGGACTTTAGTGCAGTTAGCTACGACAGAAGAATACTGTTTGTAGGCATAACAGCACTTTTTAGCTGTATTTCAGCCCAAATTAGCGATTTTTGGCAATTTTTAGCCAAAAAATTGCGATTTTTCTCGATTTTTGAGCGTTTTTTAGTGCCCACCCCCCTCCCCCAAAATTTTGGCTCAGACCCTCCCCCCGGCCGGCTCCAGACCCCCCCAACCCCCCTCCCCCCATCGGCGGATGACCTGTTACATGCATGTTTGTAGGTATTTTTGCTCACTCGTGAACTGGTTCTCTGGGGTCAGGCCATCATTGTGTATCCTCTGTGCGAGTCCAACGTCTATACCGTTTGCCCTTCGGCCTCTTGCAGGTTAGGTGAGAGTCTGTTTTAAGCTTCTGATTTATTGGTTGCAGCAATCTGGTCATGGAGTCGTTTGGAGAGCTGTTTCCCGGTCATAATTTAGTTAAAATATTGGCTAACTTTTCACCCCCTCTCTCGCTGGCCGAATTCACAGATGGACTTCACTTTGACTTGAAACAACAGGTCAGTCTCTAGGTTTTCTGACTGTTTATTACAAAACACGTGGACTGCATAGACAGTCAGGCACTAACGCCGTTTATGGTACCGACGCGGTATAAGGTGTCGGTACTATGGTACCCCTACCCATGGCCAGGGGTGCCTGTACCATATATGGTACGAAATCTGAACAGAGTGGTACCATTATATGCATACATGTAACAGGTCATCCGCCGATGGGGGAGGGGGGTGTGGGGGGGTCTGGCGCCGGCCGGGTTGGGGGTCTGAGCCAAAATTTTGGGGGAGGGGTGGGCACTAAAAAACGCTCAAAAATCGAGAAAAATCGCAATTTTTTGGCTAAAACTTGCCAAAAATCGCTGATTTGGGCTGAAATTCAGCTAAAAAGTGCTGTTTTGCAGGCGATTTTGGCAATTTTTGTGTGGAAGTGTAAAAATTGCAAAAATTTGCCCGAAAATTTACTTGCCAGAAAAATCGGAAGGGGGGGGTCGGTGAAATCGTCTCGGGGGGGTCCCATCTGGGGGGGCTGGCCTAAGTCGGGTGGGGGGCAGACCCCCCAAGACCCCCCTGTTACATGTATGATTATGGTACCGGTACCGGTAACAACGCGAAGGTAGGGGTACCATTACCATCACAGGCCCCGAACGTGGGGTAATGGTACCACTACCTAGGTACCGGCACCTTATATGGTGTCGGTACCGTAAACGGTGTTAAGTGCCTGACTGATAGAGTCTGTCTATGGTGCCTTTTGTTGGTAATAAGACTGATTGATAGACGGTTTTGCATTTAGAACGAGCGACTGAACATAATAATCTGGTTGTTGCGTCACGGTTTATTGATGCAAATCCACACCTACGTCTATCTGTGCGCCCCCACCCGACACTCGCGACTGCACCCCATAAACGAAAATGAATCCACCGACCTCGTCGTTCCGAGACATCTGGAGAAAGAGTTCAAGCAAGCCAGACTCGACTCTGACATTCAGCTTGAAGTGCTGAGGATATACCAGTCTTGCAAGACTTCCATCCCCGACATGGACAACGTTCTGCGCACTTTTCTCAGGTCGGTATGCTTCTTTGACCGTTTCGACTGCCAACGCTGACCTTTACTTCTCTGAAATTCCGATAGGCGACGACATACATGTAACAGGTCATCCGCCGATGGGGGTAGGGGCGTTGGGGGCGGTCTGGCGCCGGCCGGGAGGTCTGGGCCAAAATTTTGGGAGGGGTAGGGCACTAAAAACGCTCAAAAATCGAAAAAATCGCAGTTTTTGGGCTATAAATCGTCAAAAATCGCTAATTTGGGCTGAAATACAGCTAAAACGTGCTGTTTTGCAGGCGATTTTGGGAATTTTTGTGTCTGAAATTCTGAAAAATTGCAAAAATTTGCTCAAAAATTTACTTGCCAGAAAAATCGGTGGGGGTCGGCGAAATCGTCTCGGGGGGGGGGGTGTCTGGCCTAAGTCGGGTGGGGGGGCAGACCCCCCAGACCCCCCTGTTACATGTATGGGCGACGACCACATACTGTACGCACATAGAATACTAAACTAATACATTGCGAACAGTCAACCCTACCCTAGTCAATTCGGAAGAGACGAACACCAAGTGTTGGTGTGAATCAGTTGTTAATCTCGCAGTAGTTTAGAGTGTTGGTTGTGGTTGGTCTAAAGATGTGTTTGGAAAGAGATATAGTGTAGTGGTGTGGTGGTTGCAGTCTGTGTGTCAAGTTGGACGGACGTCACCACATAGAGGAGTTGATGTGTTGTGCCAATCTGCAGAGGGCGGAGGTGGTGCGTCTGCTGGATGCGTTTAAACCGGTGCTGGTGACTGTGATGCACTGCGAACACCTCTACCACTCACTATACTACAAATCCCTTTGACATTTATTATACTTTGTCAGTAAACTGCACGTTTTATTGGCTCCTTTCTTGTTGAACCGGTCTACATTCCTGCTCCATACTTTCTGCTTTCATCTCAGACACAGTACATAGATCATTGATCTAAGTTGTACTATATGTACAGTAAGGCACTTTATGGTACTGTCGCCATATACGGTGGCGGTACCTACATTGGCTAGTGGCACCATATAGTACTTCCACGTTCGGCCACTGTGGTGGTACTATGTGGTACCGGTACCATATAAGGTGACGACAGTCCATGAAAAGTTCTAGTGCCGCTTTTCGTACCTAATGCAGTGTAACCATGCATTACTTCGACGCTAATGGGCTTGTGATGTCTATTCTTCGGGTAGTACGACATGTGGGTACCCCTACGTTTTGGCACTGCGGTGTGCAACCATGACATTTAGTAGTAGTGGTGTATGTACGTGCTGCTCGTACGTTAGTTTTGGTTTTTCCTTCACCGACTAGGGTCACATTCCCAGACGATATTTATGGAAAGCAATTTTTACAATTTTAAAAACTAAAATTGCAGTAATCACATTTAAAAAAGCTAGTTTAGCTCCGTTTCAGTGAAAAGGAGTGCTTGCTGGTTTTCGGTTTATTCTAGACATTGCTTTTAAAGTGTCTGACTGAACGCACGGATGCGCTGATAGATAGACAAGACTAATATGTTTTGAAACTGTAAATGGTTAGGCGGCTGGTACTGTAGTGAGGTGAAGTGTCTGTGTGCTGGCATTTAAGTCTCTACTTCAGATGGCTTTATCCGAAGCAGAGCTAGCCGCGAAAGTAGAAGGGTACGAGAAGTTTCTCAACGAACAACTAAGAGCCGATCTCAGGTGCCCAACACTTTTGCCGCCCGGTGTCGACTGTTTAACTTCAGGAAGACATTGGACCAGCGACAAGAGATTCAGAACGAAATCGACGAGTACGAATGTTTGAAGGACACGATCGGAAAGTTGAAAGTCAATTGCCACTTGTCTGGCAGTTTTTGTTAGAATGTCTTTTCTAGACGTCCGACCATCTTCACAACCTAAAAACTAAAGTTGACCTCGGCTGCAGTTTTTATGTCAGTGCCGTAGTGTAAGTTTGTCTTTTGCTGTCTTAACCCGTTCCAAATCAGCCGAGACAAAGTTCTGTTTTTAATTGCGCCAAGACCTAAAGTACACGAGACTTGTAGACCGGATGCAACTAAGATATTCGTCAAGCTGGGCTACGGCTTTTTCGCCGAGCTGCAACTACAACAGGCGGCGGAGTTCTGCGATAAAAGAGTGAAGCTGCTTGAAGAAAGGATAGAAGCGCTGACGGTGCGTGCAAGTCAGATAAAAGCTCACATACGGATTGTTCTGCAGGTGCGTTGCACTGCAAATCTGTAGCTTAATCAACTGACATCTCTCTTCAGGGCTTACAAGAACTTCAGCAGTTGTGACCTTCTGTGTACGTATGTATGAATCAGATTTGATACGGGTATTTTTTGCTTACCTATGTTTGCATAAACTTCTGTACAACAATCTCTGAGAAGCTCTGGTTGATCAGGTTTTGGCCCGGCTGAGGATTATTTGGCTGTTGTCTTTGGTGCTTGTACAGTCTGGCACCTAACGCCGCTGATGGTACCGGTACCTAGTCTATGTCACCATGGTATGGTACCCCTCGTTCGGGGACTGTAGTGGTAGCATATATGGTACCCCTACCCATGCCCATGGGTTCCGGTACCATTTATGGTACGAAATCTGAACAGAGTGGTACCATATGGTGCCACTAGCCTAGGTGACGGTACCATACATGTTGTCGGTACCATAAAGTGCCCGCCTGTTGTGAGTGATTGAAACTGAGGTTTTTGCTGTGTAGATGACTGATCTGCTGCTGGATCCAGCCATTCGCACATGGGTGTTTTTGCCGATCGTGCTGATTACCTTTCTGATTGGTATCGTGCGACACTACGTAGCTATTCTGTTCACTTCCAAGAAAAAGGTCGAGATTCAACAGGTGCAGGACAGGTAATTGGCAGATTTCTTGCTCGCTCTGTTGCTGGCCGTAGTGCTGGTGTCGCTGTAAAGTTACCTTCGTTTGTGGGTAATAGTATATAATGTGAAGAAAAATATTGCGTACTGAATTTAAAAGTGATCCGCCAGCTTGCATAGACTTCATCATAATTTAATTTTATTCCTTACGGAATCAGAGACTGTTTGCACAGTACTGTGCCCTTCAATACAGTACCCTGTTCGAAAAATCCCTAGACCTGTAAGAGCAAGAATGGTAAAGGAGCAAGAATGATCCACTCAACGGCCGCTCGGCCGGCCCCTACCATGCGCTGCGCCAATATTTCGGTTCGGGAGGGGTCAAGAAAAAATGCAAGCGCTTTATATCAGCGCAACATGATTTCGAAGAAATCTTGCGCTAGTCGGACAAAATTATCGCTGTCGCCGCACTCTGACCGTTTAGGCGCTAATTAGTGGACCCAGTCCTTAGCAGTCCCGCATAGTCTGCAGCTCTTGCTGTATGTGCGCTCACTGTTTGATCATACTAAGAGCGCAGACCAAGATCTTATTACAGTCAGCCACTTAACGCCGTTTATGGTACCGGTACCTAGGGTAGTGGTACTATATATGGTACCACCACATGCCCCGAACGTGGGGGTACCATATATAGTGACAGTACCATTATATGGTACCACTACCCTCGGTACCGGTAGCATATGGTAACGGCACCTTATATGGTGTCGGTACCATAAACGGCGTTAAGTGCCTTACTGTATTACTGTTACACTATGTCCTCTTGTTCTTCCCTCACCGGAGTGCTTCAGTCTGATATTTCTGAACTGACTGAATGACTGACACCTTCTAGTATGGCCAGTCAAATCGACAAGAAACGTAGCACCTGGCCTTGTTGCTTTCAGTCCAGAATTTTTTCTTTTACCCAGTAAAAAGCTGCAATTATAAAATTGCGATTATGTTTTCTACACTTCCTTTTTAATTTCTGTGCTTCTGCCTTTTGTAATAAAATATCAAAACTGCTCTTAAAATTGCATTTGAACTGCTTGTATTTGCCAATTTCCCGTCTCTTTCTGGGTTCTTTCTCCTTTTGCTGTATTCTATTCCTTTATAGATGCGCCCGGGCGGGGTCTGGGGCAATTTTGTCTTCAGGCTCCACAAATTATCGGGTCATCAATTAATAATAAACGGTCGAAGAATACGGGAGCGATAAATTTGTTCGACTGGCGCTGATATAATACGCTTGCATTTTTTCTTGACCGATCCCGAAATCTTGGCGCAGCGCATGGGCGGCCGTTGAGTGGATCAATCTTGCTCCTTTATTATGTATTCTTGGTAAGAGGTTAATTTGCTAAGGTTTGCAGTCATTATTTGATCCGCGGTCGGTTGTTGCGTGAGAACGGGCGTTTCCTGCCGAGACAGTCGTTTCTGATGCGCAAGAACCTGTTCAACCACGAGGAGAACGGCTACTTCAAGAAAGGGATGCAACGACCCGCCGTCATGCAGAACCCTATCACCGGTCTGTCGCTCTACTGGACTGTATTGGTGCTAAATTTACGCAAATAGAGCCATTGCAGACCCAACAATGATGACCGACATGTTAAAAGGCAACATTCTAAATGTGCTACCTATGATTGTGATCGGCGGCTGGATTAACTGGACGTTCTCGGGATTTGTCACCAGTAAGAAAATAACTAAATACTAAAGGCCCATTCATACTCTTGTCCGACCGACATTTGCTCCGTGCAGATAAAATGGAAAAAAATTGTTTTGCACCAAAGGGCATTCCTCTACTACTGAATATTCAACAAAAAGTTGTTCAATTTACTGCAGAACTTTTTTTGGCGAGTTTTGTTGGCGGCCGAAAAGTTGAGGCGCGGCGTTTGCGTGCGTTCACGCTTTAAATGTGTCGGACCGACATATATGAATAGCCCCTAAAGTACATATGAACGGGTCAGTTTAGCTAAGGTACCGTTCCCGCTGACTCTCAGATTCAAGCCGATGCTTCAAAGAGGCATAGAGTTGTCGTCGTTGGACGCGTCCTGGGTCAGCAGTGCCAGTTGGTATTTCCTGAATGTGTTTGGGCTGAGGAGCATCTACACTCTCGTGCTAGGAGAGGAAAACGGTAAGACTCTCGTTCAATTCCCGTCCGAGCTGGTTGCTTTGTAGCGGCCGACCAAGCCCGTGTGATGGAGGAGCAGATGTCTGGAGCGGCCATGGCTATGCCTCAGGACCCGAAGCAAGCTTTCAAGGTTGCTATTACTTCTTTGGGTGCTAAGAAACGACCGTCAAACTGCTGTTTAGGCAGAGTGGGAAGCGCTGCAACTCTGCTCGCACAACTGGGCGCTCAAGAACGTCGAAGCCGATCTGATCTCCCGCAAATCCTAGCCTCTAGTCTACTCTGTGTATGTACTGTTGTCAACTTGGTTTTGTCCTTTGTCTGTCAGTTATGTACAACGCTAGATTGGTTGATTTTCGCTCTGACTGTTACGCAGTTCACAATTCTTTCTGACAGTTATGGTGCTACTATTGAGGTACCATTTATGCTACCCGACAGGTGTCGCTTCCTTACATCTCTTCATGCACCATAATCGACTACCCGTACAGTAGAATCTCTAATTCTGACACCTACAGGGGACTCCAAAAAGTGGGCCCTGATTGACCAATCTCTCTCAAGCTTCCGGTAAAAGGCTCTTGGTCTTTTGTGCAGCTTTACCGTTCAGAAAGCGCGATATAAACAACACCCATACTATTTTCAAGAAGGCAGTTTTTCAAGAATTTTAAAATTCGAACTTCAATAAATGGGGCACCTACATAAATGAGAAGCATCTCCCGGCGACCGCGAGCGTCCCATTTATAGAGGTTCTGCTGTTTTAACCATATACGGCGTTACATGTCGTCTGACTGTTAGAAAGAAACACGTACACCACGTTCTTCGACAACACCGGCGAAAGAACGGGGGTTGCCCACCAAAGCAGAAAGGGATCAGCAAAAGTCCATTAGTAGCTGAGGAAGAATCTTCTCCAAGTGCACCAAGGAGACCTCGTGCGACTGTTCTGTGCTGGCCTGTCGAACAGCTCGAGTGGCTGCCTCTGTTACGAACACTCTCATCAATTCACTGAGTAATTTGGCCGCATCGGTTCCCATCTTGTTTGGCTTTTCTTTCTCCAGCAGAGTAAGCTGCACCATCGCCCGTACAGTGGCTTCTTTGAAGGTCGGCTGGGTTTGGTCGGCCATCGGAACTACCAATTATCTAAGTGCCTAAGCACGTCTGAGACTAAGCAAAAGATCGCAAACAACCGGAGTGCGTATATCGCCAAAAGCGAAATCGATAAGTTCTCTGGACAGAATTAAAGTTTACTGAACCGTGTGAGGCCATAAAACGTAGCTACTAGAGACGTACGCAGACTGCCATTGCAAACAATGAATAAATTTGAGGAAATTCGTCTTAGTCAGGCACAGCGGCAAGTTTGAAAAACCGAACAACACTTGTTAAAGCGTCAACAATCAGTGTACAAATTATAATACAACAGCGCACGCACGCAGTCAGACAAACATGCCAAAACCTTTTTTGAATGAATCAAATTCTTTGTAGGCATTTTTACACAGGACACCTTGATCGAAGTGATACCATACTGATTGATATAGGACCGCATCACTGCTTCCAATTCCTTCCAAGTTGATGGTACTGGAAGTGTACAAGTCCCTCCCTGACTGTCTGCTATTCAGAAAAGGGGGAAAAACGAAACAAAATTGGCATGAGTCAGTTAAAAGAAATGACGTGCACCGGAGCTGTGAAACGAACGGAAGACAACACAATGACTACCTGTCTACGTTAATGTGCTCTGACTCAGTCGCTAACCAACAATATGCACTACGAACAGAATTCAGTTCAGACTCCTCAGATCAATCAATCAAGCAACACACGGAATTAATTAAGATTATCAAATCAGTATTCAAAGATCAGTGGCATACGTACACAGCATTTTTAAGAGGGGCGTAGGTTTCAGCACTGATTCACCACAAACAGAGGGAGAACAGATCCGCCTCTATTAGGTTTTTTTGCTCGTCTATGCTGCTGACAGATTTTTGTGTTTGTCTGAGACAATAGACGTAAACGCCCCAATACGCAGCGAACACAATTTTTGGCGTTTAAACAAAACGTTGAAAAGGTTAAAACGCATCTCAAGTACTCTTTTGACCGATTTTTGCTATTTGAAAAGATTACGTACGCCACTAAGTACCATCAGCCGCCCCACAAGAAACTAGCTATCCACTGGGATTATTCGACCGACACGGTACAATGTCAAAAATAATTGGCTGGGGATACTAAAGGTGCATTCATACTTTTGTAGAAAAAGATCGCCTGGCCACTTTTCTGTAGAAAAAACTCGCTTACGCCGCCGGCGGCAGAAATCTACAAAAATGTAGTTAAAAATTAAACTATTTTTTGTCGCCGGCCTTTTTTGTGTTGAATTTTCAATGGCAGGAATGCGTAAATGATATTGTTTTAGTGCGAAACTACTATAACAATGCAGGACAGCGCTCAACCGGCGGAAAATTTGGAAGAAGCTCGCAAAAAAATGTCTGTTGAAACTTTTATATACATGGAGCGACAGTTTTTCTACAGAAAAGTCGTCTGGCGATCTTTTTCTACTGGAGTATGAATACACCTTCTTAAAGAGATTTGCATCCAGCGAAAACTGACTACGGAGCAGAAGTGTTTCATTTTAACTCGAGTCTGGAGATACTGGAAGGTAGTAAAGCGGGGCCAGTCTCCGGCCGAGCGGAAAGCAACCAAAGAAGCCACTACAAGTAGCTGCAGCAGTTGCTCCACCGCGTGCCGAGGGAGGTGGTGCTTTGTCCCAGCTGAAATCTGGGGGCCGACGAGTCGGTCAGGTCGTCGAGGTTGGCGCCAGCGGCATAGTTGGCCTTCAGTTCGTTGGCCAGGTTGAGGAAGGCGGTGTCCACGTTGACATTGTCTTTGGCAGAGCACTCCAGGAACGCCAGCATCTGCTGCTGCACACACAACTCGCCGCCCTCCTCCCTGCTCACCACCCGCTCCGATTCCTCCAGGTCGATTTTGGTCCCTGAACACACTTTCCTACCTTCACAATTTCTACCATAATCCTTTTTTCCTAACCGACACTTGCGTAGCCGTTTAGCAATCGCACAATTACCTATTACAACCAGGCACTTAACGCCGTTTATGGTACCTACACCATGGTACCACCACAGTCCCCGAAGGTGGGGGCAGAAGAAGGAAGTTTATCATCCACAACAATTACGTAGTAAACGAATAAAGCAAAGAAAAACAGAAAGTATCCAAAACCATTACAGACGCATAGTTCCATCAATCTCTTTGTTTACTGCAAGGATTACTGTAGAAGAAGAGGAATAAACGCCCATTGGCCTCTTAATCCCACCTATCATTACTCAAAAAGTCTGCCTGCCGTACCAACCGTATGGTGTCGGTACCATAAACGGCGTTAAGTGGTTGCTGTTGTAAGTAGAGCTTACCGACTAGTAGTTTGACAACGTTGGGAGCGGCAAAGCGGGCCACGTCCTCTAACCATCGTCGAACGTTGAGGAACGACTCGCGACAGGTTAAGTCGTAGCAGATGATGATGCCGTTGGCGCTGCGGTAGTAGCTCTGCGTTATTGTGCGGAAACGCTCCTGGCCGCCCGTATCCCAGATTTGTAGCTGAAATTAACAGCTATATATACTTGTACGCTTAGCGATCGACCGGAACCAAAATTTTCGCCGGAACCGGAACCACCCAGTTCCGGCCGGAACCGGAACCGGAACTTTTTCAATATTTGGTCCAAAATTTATAGAAACGTATTTATAGGCACGTCGTGTACAAATTCCTGTTATAAACATCAGCAGAAGTTTAAATCAACAACAGAATACAGACTTTTCAATAACAGTAGTCAAGAGCACGCAAATTGTACTTCAGAAAGAGAAGCTTTTCAACATTTTCAGGTTTCAGCTTTGATCTGTCACCTTCGGAGATGTTTTTAGCTGCCTTAAAGGCACAGTTGTTAAAAAAAAGTTTTTTGAAGGCCAAAAATTTTTGCTTTTTTTGAAAAAATTTAAAAAAAAATTTTTTTTTGAAAATCGTCTTAAATGGGTCCAGCATGCTAGTACAGATACTTACAACAAATTTTCCACTTTTGCACCTTAAGTCAGTTGAGAAACCTGTTCGAAAACGACAATACAGCTCTAAACACTGCCTGTAACTGCATAATTTCACCGAAAATTGTCTTTAGAGGCACTTCTAATGATGCATAACATGGAAAACTGCATAATTTCTCCCCATTCATGCAAATTCTACTGCCCCCACTGAGCTGCGCACTTTATTAAACAGACGCAATAATACTTGACGTAACTGAATATCCATCGAAAATAGTGAATGAAAAAGTTCCGGTTCCGGTACCCTTTTTCACCGGAACCGGACCGGAACCGGAACCGCCAGTTCCGGCCGGAACCGGAACCGGAATTCCGGTCGATCGCTATGTACGCTTACATGCAACCAGTGGCGTACCGAGGATTTTGCAAAGGGGTGTAAAATTTTGAAATTCTACTGTCTGAAATTCTAAAAAAATTGCCGAAAAATTACTTGCCAGAAAAATCGGAGGGGGTCGGGAAAATCGTCTCGTGGAGGGGCTTCCCTGATCCGGGGGTCTGGCCTAAGCCGGGCGTACATGTATGAACCAACAAACCACCGCCTCCCTTACCTCTGTCACGGCCCCGACCTGTTGCACGCATAAATTTAGCTTAGTATTCTATTTAAACCAACGTCAGTCGGGAAAGGCGAACAGAAAAAATTCTGTTCGCCTTATAAATTTGCTGTTCAAAGTGTAAGCGAACAAAAGGGCTAGTGTTCGCCTAAATCGGTTATGATCGGGAAAGGGCTACGGTCAATTACTATTTCTTACTTTGACGCGCTTTCCATCAATAATAAGTGTTTTCATGGTAAAGTCCACTCCAATGGTGGTGCCTTGTCGCTCGAAGAAAGTGCCATTTTTGAATCTCTGCACCACGCACGTCTTGCCCACGCCCATGTCTCCGATTAAGACGATTTTGAATAGATAGTCAAACGAATCGTCGGGCTCCACCAACATCTTCCTTCTTCTTTAGGTTGGTTTATTGGTTTATTTGTTTGTTTCGGTTCCTTCAATAAGCGGCTAGCTAAACCAGCCGATCAATTTTGCCTGCCGGTCGATGCAGATTCTCAACAAAACAAAAATTCTTTTCTTGTCTCCGTTTCTTCTTTCTCTTTCTAGTCAACGGACTGGGGACGTATGAACGCACAAACGATCCGATAAGCTGATCAACAAGGTTAGAGAGAAAACAGTGTCATCTGCTCGGCGTTCAATCCGATATTTTCAGACTTTAATTCAATCAAACCTCTCTTTTTTAGTTTCCTTCTAATCTTCTCATGACTGACTGTTTTCGTATCTTAATTCTTATTAATCATTATTACTACTAATTTTACTGCGGGAGCTCCCCCACCCAGTCCATGGACGACTAAAAACTACTGGACTGATCGCGCTCCCGACCGCTAATACATACTTAGGGTAACTTTACAAGTCCATATCTTTCGAACCGTCCGACACACAAACAATATAAATACATATTTAGAATTCTCACAGTATCAGCAATCGAACGCTGTGCTCAAATCGCTTTCAAACCCACTACAAGAGAAGTTGATTTTTTTCCATCGCGCAAATTAGGATTACCGATCAATGTTGCGCAGATTAGGTTGCACCACAGTACAGAGCCCGGCTCCCTCTACAACTTTGGTCATATGGCCCAAAGCGCTCCGACGCATCCATAAGGAGTTATTTGCAAAAAACTCTTAATATATTAAATACATAGGAAACATGCATTAACAGCAGAGAAGCGACCGGAAAAAAGAATCTCAGACAAGATATTATGAACACTGGACCAAAATCACAGGAGAATGAAAGTAGCATTACATACAGTTACCGACTACATCCAAATTATTTATTTTGGCTTGCGCACTGCGCTTAATACCAGAAGCAGTGAGCTTCTTGACAAGGTTTTTACATATGCAGTTGAAAAATTTGGTGACGAGAACTCGGGCAAACGAGTGACCCTGCAGACAGGAAAGCTCAGAAACCAGAATGCCAGCAGCTGGGAATCCTCTTCCAACAGCAACAAGATGGTTTCAACAAATACTGGCCGGTGAAAATCGCAGTGCAGGAACTTGTCCTTGCGAGTACTTACTTAGTAGTGTGGTTAGTACATAAAAAAGGACTTGCAGCTGGACATGTTGTCACTGTTTGTTTGTAGAGCAGTTTTCTAGCGCTAATTGATTTAGAGCAAGTGCGTACGTGATACACCTACGGAACAACCATCTACGTCAAGATCAATTGAATATTTGGCCAAAAATCCGTTTTTTTCAAGCGAAATAACATTTTCCAGTTATGAGACCATGGTCTTCAAAAGGGCGTCAAAAAGTGACCCTAAATTTGGGCATTTTCCAGTTATAAGACCAGGTCTTGTAAGTGGAAAACTCCGGCAGTACCCACCCATACATACATACATACATGGGCCGGAAAAATCCGGAGGGGTGTCTGGAGATCTCAGGGAGGGGCGGGGGCCCGGAAAAAAGTCCAAACAAACGCCTATTTTGCCTTAAATAAGCGAAAATTTTCTCCCTCCAGGAGGGGCGTCGGAAAGGGGGTATGGCCGACTGAGGGGGCGGTGTTGGCTGGCGAGGGGGTAAACCCCCCTTACCCTACGCGGCCCATGTATGCTAGTACCAAGAATATATTATTGATAGTACCGATAAATGAATGGAAAAGGAACACAAGAAAAACCGGGGGCAAGCCAAATCTCATGCTACTTTTCTACCCTTATCTCATTCACTAATAGAAGAAAGAAAACTGAGGTAGGTAGGCAAAAAGAAGCAGAACAATTAAGGTTAATGGGTGGCCCAACAATTTCCGGCAAGAACAGTTAATGCGCAGGAAACATGTGAAGCAAGAAGCATCACGATGACGGCGTAGCAGAAAATCTTTAATAATTTAGTCTTGAATAATACCTATGGGTGCACACTAAACCAAACAGCAAAAAACCGGCTGACCAACCGACAAGCAAGAAACTCGCGGCCGCAACCACGCGAGCACCTCACCAGCACACACTGCCAGTGCCAGACAACAGACAAGCAGACAGGTGTGGCCAGAAAAATCGATACACACCGCCGTTGCAGGTAGGCGGCTAACGTAAACGAACAGATAACTACATACGCGCGCACGTAACTGCACTGTACGCACAAATAAATTATTCTCTTTCTTATATTTTCTGAAATTAGCTATGAGTTAGCGCACATAGCAAGATTACTGACTCCGTTTCAAAGTTAAACGAATTCAGAGTTTTTTACAAATAACTCGTTATGGATGCGTCGGAGCGCTTTGGGCCGTATGACCAAAGTTGTAGAGGGGGCCGAGCTCTGTACTGTAGTGCAACCTAATCTGCGCAACATTGATCGGTAATCCTAATTTGCGCGATGGAAAAAAATCGACTTTTCTTGTAGTGGGTTTGAAAGCGATTTGAGCACAGCGTTCGATTGCTGATACCGTGAGGATTCTAAAGATGTATTTATATTGTTTGTAGGTCGAGCGATTTAAAAGATATGGACTTGTAAAGTTACCCTAAGTATGTATTAGCGGTCGGGAGCGCGATCAGTCCAGTAGTTTTTAGTCGTCCATGCCCAGTCATTTTGTTTTCAGTGGGCGGACATTGGTCATTCGTATTATTGAAGCAGAACACTTTCCCCAGCCTCAACCACCGACCACTACAATTATCCTCGGTCTTAGGTATAGTTCTCTTTGAGCTCAGAGGTTCAAGCTATTTTCCAAAAAGGTTCTCTAGGTCATGGAACCCTGACTTTCAAAAGGCCGTTTACTGCGGGGTAAAAGGCCATAATCGAAGGCGCTCCCTGTGTTAAAATAATTGCACACATTGCTTGTGCCCCTGGTGCTCTCGGCACGAACGACCAATTAGGTGACAACAACTGCGCCAGTCCGGGACTACGAGTTTTTACTCAGGCTTAGGCTTAGGTTTAAGTTTAGGTTTTAGGTTAGTTCAAATCGAATCAAATCAAGGTACGTCTTGGGCGAGTTGGGGGTTGTGTCCTATTATCGTTCTCGATTCCGAGCTTGTTCGCATCATTCTTCGCATCTACTGGGCGCCACTTTAGGGTATTGAACGAACGAAATGAAAGTTGATGCGGTAAAACAGCAACCGACTAAGAGCGAACCAGTAAAGGGTTTATTTTAGCGAGTTAGAGAAAAGAACAAGGAGGAGAGGTATTAAAACACAACCACACACAATACAAACAATAGTAGAACAGAACTCTGAACAACAACAGTAACAATAATGATGCAGCATTGAAGTGCATCTCACAATGAAAATGTGGCAGGCTAGTAGAGTCGTCGTAAAAACACTCAACGGCAGTACATGTATGCTCGATCGAGACAACTGGCTGAAGACCAGCATTTAACAAGAAAATAAAATAGACAGCAATCAATTGTTGTTGCTGTTTAAATTCCACTTCCCTTTCGGACAGCTCAGTGCACCCTATGCCCTATTTGGGCCACTTCAACGGGGTAACCCTGCACAACAACCCTACCTTACTGTCTCTGAGGTGCAACGGCAGCTCCAGTTCGGTTCCCATTTACTTTCCATTACTGCCTTTCGGTGGTCTGGGTTAGGATTTATCATTAGGTACGTCGACTACTTTCAGTCGCTTCGGACCACTTTCGCTTCCAACGCACAAACAACCGCTGTCACAGATGCCGGGGCCGCCGTGACACACGAGATAGCGTAAACTGCCCGTGGCCAAGACGTTCTAATATCTAGTTCATCCAATTTATGGAAATACACACACACACAGAGCTACTGTAGATAGACAAACCGAACGCACATACATACGTACAACGTACAACTTACACCAACGCTCTAAAGCATATACGTACATACGCATTCAGCCTATACTTCGATTGATTTGATTGGACTGTGAAAATGGCCATAGCGCTTGACAAGCTTAAATTTCTTGAACCTTCATCTCCTCTGGAACCACTCGACCAGTGTTCGGTTTTTCAGTGACCGTCTTCTTGCCTGCCTGTTTAGCTGGGGCACTCAAACACAGAAAACCTCTGACGGTGCGCCAAAAATACGGGCGCATTTTGGCGCCGAAGATCAACAAAACAAACGGATTAGACAGACAAAAGACAACATCAAAGACCATTCCAAACAGCATCATAGAGTCGTTTTGGAAATTGCTCACTAGAAAAAAGACCCACCAAAAAGCGGACAACAAAACCATTGAACAACTGAGAATCAACCCGGCTACAGTAAGACTTAGGTTTGTTTTCCGCTTCTGCACCTGCTCAGCGCTGTTTTGGTGCGAAGGGGCCTGGTATCTGCAATTGGAAATTAACATAAAAGGGTACATAACACCGAGTACGAGTGCAGCTGCGCTGGGACACATGAGAAATGCGGTGAAGGCTGGAACGCATTCGCCATTGCGGTCGCGCTGTTTGACCTTGTGAGGCGCGCCCGGCTCGTTTGGACTGTATTCCATGAAACAGCCGTTCACTACTGCCGGCTGCAACAGCAACACTGGCACCAAAACCAGAACCATTGTACAGACTTTGGCTGCACCTCGGCTCCAAATCTGAAAACCAAAGGTTTGAGCGGATGTCCAAACCTCAATGTCGGTCGGTCGGTCGGTCGGTCGGTCGGTCGGTCGGTCGGTCGGTCGGTCGGTCGGTCGGTCGGTCGGTCGGTCGGTCGGTCGGTCGGTCGGTCGGTCGGTCGGTCGGTCGGTCGGTCGGTCGGTCGGTCGGTCGGTCGGTCGGTCGGTCGGTCGGTCGGTCGGTCGGTCGGTCGGTCGGTTACCATTTCATGGCGCAGAGGCCAGACCAGGCAAGTGAACCTGTTAGCAGAGAGAAGAAAGACAGCTATAACTTGACAGAGGCGGAGATACATAAACAAGTAGAATATTACGGTAGGTATTTCAGGACCCAGAGACAAATGAAACCGCATCAAGACAGGAAAGTCCATGAATGCTGGATACAACAGTATAAAATAGTTTAGCGTATACAACAAGTCACAGACGCCACAAAGAAAAACAAAATAATAGAATGTACTGGAAAAGATTCTGTTAGTTCGGTGTTTGTAGATCGTATAAAGAAAAAGCACGTATACCGGAACGGAAATTAGAAACATAACTGAATATAGGGTTAGATGGTACAGACATCGCCAAACAGGCTGATAGCAAAACATTAGTTTACAGTGCACCAATTCATCCAATAAAGGCCACCTTCGGGTTTTCTTGTCGCCAAACGAATCCCTGCATCTTGTTCATCAGCGGTATAGCATCTGCTTTATTGAAATCTAAGCAGAGCCGAAACCTTAAAAGGCAGACCATGATAAAATCGAACCTTGATTCGCCTGGGCAATCCATGAAAACATCGAACCGCCTGCAAGTTGTATGTATGTAGCTTTAAAACATAGAAAGAGGCATCCAGGCACGTGTTTCTGTCAGATTTAGTAATCTACCCCTTTTCCACCAATAGAACCGCCAACCAAGTTGTAGTTTTCTTGTCGAAATCTCTTTCCTTTGAAATTTGATTTGAGACACTTTCTGTCAAACGCACATTTTCATACGTCAATGCAGCTGTAGAGAGTGGAAAGGCAAACAGTCACTTTTGCGAAACAAAGGGACCACCTACTCTACTGTATGAACATACAATGTACCAACCATATTTATGCGCCCGCCGCGCGCGCCGCTCCAGTTGCTTGCTTGTGTTTCTGTTGTGCTGTGCTTGAAAATAAACGGCGGGCGGGACATTTGAGGCCAACGCTTTACGAAAGTGCACGGCGCACGCTAGCGCCGCAGCGATCAAGCAGTCGTGGGCAGACAATGGCGCGCAGTTTAACATGCATTTCGCGAGAAAGTCAGTTTACTAACTATGGCCAACAGGCAAGCTGGGTCATCTCACGGATCTGGCTAAAATTTCGTCAGCAGTGAGTTAAAGTAGACCACGAACGATGAAGATTGGCGCGTATTTGAAGAAAAACACCCCCTTGCATACATGTCGTTGGGGGGTGTAAAGGGGGGGGCCCGGCCCTCCCAAGCCCGATTTTTCGGCAAAAGTCCCCCCCAGCGGATTTTTGGAGGGGGACCTGAAAACCCACTTTTTGATTCCAAAGTAAAGGAAATTTTAGCCCAGACAATACATTCTACAGCACAAAATTGGGTTTTCGCCTACCCTACAACCCAAAACAGGGTTTTGTAAGGCTTAGAAATCCGAAATAGGGTTTTTAGACTGCTTAGAAACCCTGATTAGGGTTTTTAGGTTACTTGGAAACCCTAAAACAGGGTTTTCAGGTTACTTTTAAACCCTGATTAGGGTTTTTAGGCTACTTTGAAACCCTAAACAGGGTGTTCAGGTTACTTTCAAACCATGGTTAGGGTTTTTAGGCTACTTTCAAACCCTGATTAGGGGTTTTAGGTTACTTTTAAACCCTGATTAGGGTTTTCAGGTTACTTTGAAACCCTAAACAGGGCTTTAACACAGGCTAGAAAGCCTAGAGAGGGTTTTTGGTTGATTAGAAACCCTAAACAGGGTTTAAGAACTGCATTCAATCACTTAATAGGGTTTTTTTAGTAATCCTATAAGTCAAAACAGGGTTTTGCGCGTGCCTTAGAATCGAAATTAGGGCTTTCTGAAATATTTTTAGTCAATATAACGCATTTCAATCTGTATTTTATCGCTGAAACTCATATTCAATACGTATCTTGAGCGCGAAACAGCTTTTTATTACATTTATTGTTTCAATATTCGGTTTTTAAGGCATTTTCTTCTACCTGAACAGGGTTTTCAAGGCATTTTTAATGCAAAAACAGGGTTTTTAACGCTTTTTCGGTCCAAATAGGGTTTTGAAGCCATTTTTCGCCCCAAAATCTCTAAGAAAGGTCAATAAAACCCACTTTTTACCCCCAAAATAGGTCGACAAAACCCACTTTTGGACCCCAAAAAAGGTCGCAAAACCCACTTTGGACTTGGTCCCAAAACCCTATTTGGGATTTGAAAAAGGTCCCCCCCCACGGAAAAACCCAGCGACATGTATGCCCCCTTGAACCGGAGCTACACCAGTCGAAGTTGGGTCGCCTCGACAACCGTTTTTTTCAGTCATTTTTTTACTTTACCTCTGACGACCCAAACGCGTGCCGTTTGCGCACTTCTAAACCGACAGCCTTCGCATGCACATCAATCGATAGCTATTTCAAACTACTTTAGTTAGATCCCCCACTTTTCCCGTATCTTTCCTGGTTTACCGAGATATTTTTCAAAATGTACCAAAAATGCCCAAATTGCACCCACGATTTTTTTATAAAATGTTCGCCCTTAACTCCAGGCACAGCAGCTCAAGAAGGCTAGAAATTTCTTCAAAGTTAGCTCATACCTGCCCAAACATAGTCCACACAAATACGTCAAAATCCAAGGGTGAGCTGGGGGGGGGGTTTGGTTCCCTCAAAGGTCTGCGGAAAAAAATTTTGGTCAACATTAATATTAAAGTAATCTATCTGATGCAGTTTGAGGCGCTGATTACGAATATGAAGTCCGTTTGACTAGACTCGGCCCGAATCGGGAGATATTCGAGTCCAAATTTCCGAAAATCACTGAACGCCTTGTGACCGTATCTTTTGATGGCAAGCCTAAACCGAGTCACGGTGCTGCTTTCTAGACCTATTTTGTATGGCATGTTGAGTTTAAAATAACTTCAGTTTTACGCTATGACATGTGGTTTGTGAGTTATGGCCATTTGAAAATCACTACTACACAAAAAGTCCAATTTTGGCGCGCACCAAAAATTCTTTTCTCGTTTCTTGGGACCCCCTCCCCTAAGCCGAGGTCGTTTTCCGTTTACCCACCCCCCGATAAAAATGCAGTATATACAGTACTGTCAACAACTTTTCTCACAACAACAACATTTGTAGAACAGCACTTTTTAGCTGTATTTGAGCCCAAATTTGCGATTTTTGACGATTTCTTAGCTTAGTGCCCAACAGCCCTCCCAATAATTTGGGCTCAGACCCCCGGCCGGCGCCAGATGCCCAGCCCAATCCCCCTCCCCCTTTGGCGGATGACCTGTTACATGCATAGGGTTGAGTTCTAAAACAGCAATTTGGCTTAACTCAATCCTTATTCCGTGCACTTGCTAATTTGTTTTTCATTTTGTGTTGTGTACGTGTGTACTGTACTTTTACTGTAGTATGCCAGGGAAGTAAATTTCAATATTCAATTTCAATATTTAATGCGTGCTGAGTGATGTGATTGAGTCGGTCAGCGCAAGTGCAACAACCGGTTACTGTTGGCAGGTGCGGCTTGTGCGGTGGTACGCTCTACAGCAACTGACTGATCGCCCATTGTTGTTGCAGCATGTTAAATCTTGCAAGCACTTCCACATTCAAGTCTTGCTGGACTGGGCTTCCGTTCTGAGGTACGCTTTATTCTGCCGAAAATGGCCGCCGCGTGAAGGTGGATTCATACTCGTGTAGTAAAAGATCGCCAGGCGACTTTTCTGCAGAAAAACTATCGCTCCATTAAGATAAAAATTTTCTGCTCAACATATTTTTTGCGAGCTTCTTTCAAATTTTCCGCCGGTTGAGCGCTTTCCTGCATTGTTATAGTCGTTTCGCATTTACACATTCCTGCCATTGAAAATTCAACATAAAAAAGGCCGGAGGCACAAAATAGTTCTATTTTTTAACTACATTTTTATAGATTTTTGTCGCCAGCGGAATGATCTCGCGCGGCGTTTTGGCGCGTTTCATACTTTAAACGAGTTTTTCTACAGAAAAGTCGCCAGGCGATCATTTTCTACAAAAGTATGAATGCGCCTTGAGGGTCTCACTCACTACTTGAGGAGGTGCAATACTCGCGCATTATGAAGACCTGCACAAAATGGTTTGGTGCGTTAGATAGCCTTGAATTTAGACACTTTTCTATGAAACGGACATTTTTATACGTCAACGTAGTAGAGAGTGAAAAGGCAAAAGGTCGGATTTGCGACCCATATTAAGTGTATAGCTTGAGCATGTTTACCTTGCTAGTTGCTTTTTATATAAAGTTTTGTTTGGTTTTGTTTGAGGAGGCCGCCCACTTCTGATACGTACAGTAACCCAAACCGCGCTAAATATTAAATATAGCCTGACGTAAAGTAAACGGCGCACCACCACAGAACACGCTTGTGTGGTCGACGAAGAAACTCTCCGTCAACCGGGCCTGCCTAGTTGGGTCATTATTTTGTATATAACTTTCCAGTAGGTATTGCGAAAGTAGCAAGTGTTAGTTAGGACGGCTATAGCTACCTATTTGTTTGTACCGTCAACTGGGCCTACTTTGGTACTTTGTTGTTGGACTTCCGCAAAGGCTATACCTATATCCTCCTATCATCATCCGCCACATAGCGGAGATTTCATAAAAACTTGTCCCTAAGCCTGAGCCTAAGCCAAGGATTACGAAATGATTTCGTAATCCTTGCGTAAGCCTACAGCCGAAGCTAATAAGAATTTGGGTTTGTTGAGGAGAGCGGGTTGGGCGAATGGGCCTTCTCAATTAAGAAGGGGAGGATATTTACGCGCGAAACTACTTAGGACGCTGAGGTTACTATGTACTCTGTGGACACTTGTTTCTTTTGCGGCTGAGCAGACAATACCCTAAGTAAATTAGACAGTGCAAAAATGATAGCTACTCCATTCGGATCAGGTGTAGCTGGGGGAATCAGGAAGCGATCCCAAACAGAAATCAATGTTTTTAATTATCATAATAACTAATTATGAATTAACAACTTTTATGGATAAATATCGATTATTGATTATTTTTTGGCAAAATTTGAAAATCGTCCAAATATGGTTATGTTACCTACATACATGGGCCGGGGGGTATACCCCTCCCCCTCGGTCGGTCATACCCCCCTCGGCCGGCCATGCCCCCCTCCCACCCACCCCCCCCCTCCCGGAGGGAGGAAATTTTCGCTTATTTAAGGCAAAATAGACGTTTTTTCGGGTGGGACCCCCCCCCCCCCCGAGGTCTCCAACCTCCGCTACCCCCCTCCGGATTTTTCCGGCCCATGTATGGTTACCTATCATTTGAAAGCACTTTGCCTAAATTATCTAATTATCACTATATTACTATCAGTATAGGGCACGCTCCGGAGGGCCTGTTTTCCAAATACAAAAGTACGTACCTCTAGGGATCACATCAGTATCAGTGGGTTGGGGTCAGTTCGCCGCGACCGGTTCGCCGCGCCCAGTTCGCCGCGGCCGGTTTGCCGCGGGCCGATTCGCCGCAGGGTTCTTCCGCCGCGGACCGGTTCGCCGCAGAGAATATTTTTCAAATTCGGTTTAGCAAGCGTACACGTACTGTCACAGGAAAAACGACTCTGTCGACACGGTTAACACGATCTGCTTACACGTGTTAGCAAATCGTGTACGTATGTCGTGATAACAGTGCTAGCGATGTGCTAACACGCTGGAGACGGTCTCATTGCCGACACGATTAACACGATCGGCTAAAACGTGTTAGCAGGTCATGTAAATATATCGTGTCAGCGGATCGTGTTAACCGTGTCAACGCATCGAAGTGGTGCGGTGGTCATCGTTTGGTTTAAGTCTCATTGTTACTATCAGACATGACAATGCACACTGGTAAATTTTCAAATCATGATGGGGCTGAGGGTTGATAAACCAAAAAGTCCCAGTTTTTATACTAAAATCAACATTTTTGAAATATTTTTCGTTACAAAATGTAGGCTATTTTAAGCCCATTTACACCAATATCTAAGCACATTTTCATCGTAATTGTCTGTATAAAATTCTTCCAAAAATTCCTAAAGTGGTAGTGGCGGGCAGGCGGCCTGAGGGTAGGTAAGAGCATGAGCGGGACCATCCCTTCCTTACCCCCTTTTCCCACGTCTGATAGTATAAATTACGTACAAAGAATATTAACGTCCCCAATTCTATGAAAATTAAAGAAAATGAATATTTGGACTAGACTATTAGAGAGACGTTAACGGTAAATTTTTGTTGCGCCAGCACAGTTGGTCGAGTGGTTAGGCCACCGACTGCTGTGTGCGTGTGTAGCGAGGCGACTGCACACGTTCACCCCCTCGGCGCGGCTAGTGTTTGTGGCAAAGAGGAGTCGATGGCAAGTAGGTGGCATGTGGCGCGTGTGCCAGCTGAACTTCTAAACGCGCTGACTCACTCCTCTCACCGACCTGTGGTCGTCCGAGGCTGTGGTCTTATCTGCCAATGAGGAGTTGGACGCGCCTCATAGCCCATGACTACAGCCCCTGGGGCGCACGTCCTGCTCCCGACGTCGCTCCACCTTGCAGCGCCAGGCTTGTCTGTTACTCGCTGCACAGATGGTAGCGTGGGGCGTCTTAGGCTCTGTTGTCTGTTGACCGTCCCGCGCTTCCGGGTAGTCTTACCGGTTACTGACAAGACCAATCGTTAAAAATAACTTCTTATTTATAAGCTGCCACAGTACATGTACGCTTGCTAAACCGAATTAAAAAATTATTACCTGCGGCGAACCGGTCCGCGGCGGATTAACCCTGCGGCGAACCGGTTCGCGGCAAACCGGGCGCGGCGAACCGGTCGCGGCGAACTGGGCGTCTCCCGTATCAGTATAGGGGCACTCTCCGGAGGCGCACTGTCATAACTTATAAGCAAGTAAATTAATATATAGTCGATTTCTGACTTCTGATTCCCCAACTGCACCTAACCCGAACGGTAGACCCCTCCAAATAGTGAGTGCTAATTAATTAGGAAAGAAAATTGCTTCAATAATGCTGCCGTTTTCTGGAATCCAAACACATGTTTACGCAATAGAGCATAAACTGAAGTTTCTCTGATAGTTGTTCAGGTTTCTTTTGCTAAAATTCGGTTGTGCGCTACTGACCATCAAAGTAGAGTGGAGAACTCTTCTTTCGAACGAATTCTTGAAATTAATCAAGACAGCTTTTGAGTGAAACAATGAAATTTGAAGGGTCTCTAGAATCTGATTTTGTCGGTAAAATGAGAATGCAGCTGTTTATGGTATGACTGATTTTGCAACATTCCATTCAGTACAGTGGTCCCTATCTATGTGGATTTCCTTTTTGCTGGTCAAACTCCAAAATTCCATTTAGTGTCCCCGGGTACTGTACTCAGCACTATCCGGTAGTAAGTTAAATCATTCTTGTTCTCAAGCCTTCTCTGTTAAGGTAGAAACTGTATGCGAGCGTGCCAAGTCCGGTGTTGGCTCATTAGGCACCGTTTTGATATTTTCAGGAAGGAAGGAAGGTAGTTGTTTGTTTGTGCCAATTCTGCTACTAACTTATCTAAGTGAGTGCCATGGGAAAAAAGAAGAAAACAGGAAAAGGCAGTGGAAAGGCGGGTAGGTGGTGTGGTGAGGGTGAGTAGTGAGACGGAATGTCGGGCAAGTGAGTGTGTGCAGGTGCGGAGGACCGGCCGCTGGACACGCGTCCTAAGGCTGCGTCTCGAACTTCGTCAGCTGAGGAAGAAGCTCACAGCGATGACGAGGTCAACAGCGAGGCCACCCACCTCTCTCTCGATGATGACATGGAAAGTGTGATGGGAGAGGACGGTAAAGGCTCTTTGTCCTTTGACCCTAAAATAATTGTACTATAGCTGCCCGGCGTAAAATCGGCACAAATATAGAAACCCCCTGCAGCTCGCAGAAACATCAACATCTGATGGGTGGTTGAGGGTATCGTAGGCCGATTTGTTTCACTAAAATCAATGTTTTTGGATTATAAGCTATTCTGTCTGAGCTTATTTATGCCTAATCTTGGCATCCTTTAATCATAATCTTCAACAACAAATTCTTCCGAAAATTCCCGAGGGTGGGCAAATCGGCTTGAGGGAGTCAACCTTTTCATTGAAGGGCTTCAGAAGGGCCACTACCTTTTCTACTTAATGGATATCAGATCGCTGAATGCATCAGTGCTTGACTGATACGCAGTTCAGATTTTCTTGCATAACTATAAATATCGATATCGATCGCTATTAAGCTGAAAATATCGATATCGAATATAGTCGAATTTTGATATCGTTGGAACATTACTAGAGAGACAGTCTGGTTTCAAAGCCCCAAGAGTCTTTTTATGAGGTTGTGTAAGCTCGTTCTGTTATCTTGCACTGGTCTGTTGTAGCTTTGCCGGAAGTGGACGAAGAAACGGAGGTAACTGAGAGTCAGGAAGCTATTCTAGAAGCAAAAATGAGCGAGAATTTAGACAACGCCACTCACAAAAAGTTTGACGGAAGTGATTTCGTTCAGATCGTACAGAAGGACCTGTTTCAGTTCTAACGTAAGACTGGCGGCACTGAAGAATCTGCAAGCTCTTCTTTCACTTTATTACGCCCCCGAATTAGTGGAGAAGTGGAAGATGACTCTGGCTGACTGTGCCGAGAGATCTCTTAAGAAAGGAAACACTAAAGAAGCACTTATCGCTGTCAAACTGGTCGCTCTACTGGCTCTTCAACTTGGTATTTCTATTGTAATGCAAATATGCGGCATCGCTTTCTTTCTTGTTAAGATTTCGTAGCCTTAGGTTGGCCAGGCGTTTTAGGATTTTGTAAAAACTGTTCGAAAGTTGTGTGAGGGTTGGGTAGCGGTTTTGAGCATACATGGGCCGGAAAAATCCGGAGGGGGGTAGGGGGGTTCCAGACCTCGGGGGGGGGGGTCCCCGAAAAAAGGCGAAAAAGCGCCTATTTTGCCTTAAATAAGCGAAAATTTCCTCCCTCCTGGAGGGGGGAGGGGGGGTATGGCCGGCCGAGGGGGGGTATGGCCGGCCGAGGGGGGTATACCCCCCGGCCCATGTATGGTTTTGAGTGCTGCAGAGGTGTCTGTTCAGGAGTGGATGCAGCAGATTTGATCAGTAAGCTGCTCAACGTACTTCGTCCCCAGTGCGCTGATGCGTCATTGATTCCGGACTTCAGAGCTGAGGTATCACTTACGCACTTTAAATAGTACTGAATGAAGTGTGAACATAGCTTGGATGGATGGATTGTCCGGGCGTGGCCATCGTAGCCCCTGCGTTAGGTCACACTGCGCCCCCACATCCTGCCCTTCCTTCGCTACTAGCCGGCAGACATGCTCGGTGTCAGTCTAGGCTGGTCTCTGTGTTAGCTGTCCCCGTTCCCGTTTGTCCCAACATGTGTGGTTGCTATAGTAGCTTTAGGTGCTTAGGCAGTTCCAGTCCGTTCCCATTTACCTACTCGCTGTCGCCAGCTTTCTGTGGTCTGGGTTGGCTATGTGCCGACGACCAACTCTTTGCGGCTGGAACCACTACACCAACTGTGCCAGCGTAAACATAACTTATGGTTACACTTCATTTATTGACGGTACGCAACTGCTAACCGGTTTGAAAGTTATTCCCGTTTGAAGAGCAAACGCCGACGATCATAGATAGAAAAATTTCAAGGAGCCAATCAGTATAGGGGCCCAAAGCTCTCGAACACCTGGAAAACACCCCAAATACACTCAATATCCAATACCAGTTCGCACTTTACTTAGTTTTGGCTTAAAGATTTGATTTAGTCTTGTTTTAGTGTTGCACCGTTTTGGGTCTTTGCAACTTTGTGGCTGTGGATGAAATTGAGGTATCTTTTGCATCATAACAGTCAGTCAGTCAGAGGTGCCAGTGTATCAGTTCAGCCGCTGTTGCAATCAACCAAAGTTCTGTTGTCGGTCTGGCAGTCGGTCAAATCGGGCAATTCGCCTCCGGAAACGCAGTCTCTTTACGTGGCAGCCGTGGCGGCTTGGGCGTTGTTGTGTGCTCAGGTGCCCAGCAGGAGATTGGAGGAGTTTATTCAGAGGTCTCTCTCGTAATTGAAGCGTTTAGACCAACAAATGCCCAAGTCAGATTTTACAGATTTTGAGCAGCTTAAATGGAAACACTGTCTTCTGAGTAGAACAACAGTGCAAGTTTGCAGAGCAAAAAGCCTACCCAGTCCAGTCTAGTGAACAACTGAATCCGTCAAACCAAGCGCAAATTAAGCAAAAAATGACAAATACACTGTAAATATTCCAAAAAACACATAAATTAACATAGGAGGTTATTAATTTATTAAAATGAAGATATTTTGAGATGTTTCAACAGATTTTTGGCAATATTTTTTTGTCATCTGAACTCAGAGCTCTTCAAAATTTTTGCAGTCAGATGCAACCGTTGTACACCCAAGAATATCGTGCAATTGATAAAAGGCCAATCGGACATAATTAAAGAGAATTCTGAACCATTTTGCCAGCTTATAGCTAAAAAGGCTGAATCCAAATTCAATTTTGATGAAAAAATTGCATAATTATTAGTAGGTAGTAGCATACATGTAACAGCTCCGGGCCGACCTGGGGGTAGGGGGGGGGTTTTCCTCAGGTGGGGGGTCGAGGGGGGGTTTCGCCCAGGTGGGGGGTCCCAAATTTCAAAAAGCTCCAAAACGCCTAGAAATGCGTTTTTAGCACGTTTTTTTCAAAAAGGACGCTAAAAATCGCTATTTTAAGCTGCCAAATAGCGTTTTAAAGCTAAAAACAAGCAGAAAATGACAAAAAGAGCTTCCAAAAACACCGATTTTTCTTAAATATCAGCAGTGGAAACCCCAAATTCGGTTTCCAAAGGCTTTTCAAGTGAATTTTAGGCTAAAAATTAGTGATTTCTGACCCAGTTTGTTAATACTGGAGCCACTACCACGACTTGTATTTTTTGGTCGGGGGGAGGGGTCCCTTAACCTGTCTCGGGGGGGGTGAGGGGGGGGGTTTGGCCTTTCCAGCAGGGGGGTAACCCCCCAAACCCCCCTAGTACATGTATGGGTAGTAGGCAATCAAGCGTGGCCTTGCGATAGTCCTGACAGAACCATCATGACATGGTAGGTAACGGATATTGCGAATATCGCACTCGAATTAGAGGCAAACGACATCTTTCTCCTCAATTTTCTCGTTTTGTCTATTTATAGAGTTGGCCTGAACGCTTCAATCAGTTAATTAAGTGCAGGCAGATAATTGTGTCTGTTTGAGTGACCTTCCCAAACTGTGCCTGTACTTCGAGAGCAACCACGTGGAGATTAGAATAGCGGCCGGTGAGACGTTGTGTGTGTTGTACGAGCTGGCCATCGATTTGGATTCCAACTTCCGACCGCCCAACCACCAGCAGACACTGGACATGCTGGCCATGCTCTCCACCGACAGTCTCAAGTACAGAGCCAAGAAGGAGCGCAGGATACAGCGCTCCAGCTTCAGACAGATCTTCACCGCCATTAAGGTGTCCTACCAACTCCTAAACAGTGCCCCCAAAATTTCGTCCAGAAAAAATTGTCTCGGTGGATGTTGTATCTATGAATATACGGACTCCATCAAAAACAAACCGCAGACTTTTTACTGTAGCAACCGCCAATCTCAACCGATTTGAATGAATTCTCTTTTAAATGAAAGATCAATAAATTCTCGAAAAATTAATAAAACTTTTAGTAAGACACTCTGCCTAGCTACCGAGGTATTTGCCCTCAAAAAGAAAACAGAGATTTTGGCAATGAACAAGAGTGATTTAAAACAGCCCGGCAGATTTTTTTGCAACCATCAATCTCAACCGATTTGAATGAATCCAATGGTAAATGATAGATCGATAAATTCTTGAGATTGGAAAATTTTTATTAGGATACTCTGCTTAGTTCTTGAGATATGCATTTGCCCTCAAAGTCGAAACAGATTTTGGCAGAGAACAAGAGCGATTCCGTTGCACAATAAAACAGATTCCTACTGCTGAGGGCTAATGATACTTTATTGGTGATGGTGAAGTAACCAAGCGTGTGGTGTGTGTCACCAGTAAAGCCTACAATAGCCCTCAGCAGTAGTAGGAATCCGTTCTATAATGAAGTGCAACGGAATAATAAAAATCCCTCTTGTTCATTGCCAAAATCACTGTTTTGACTTTGAGGGCGAATATCTCAGGAACTAAGCAGAGAAGGATAGAAAAATTTCAGCGATCTTTACAGAATTATTTATGTTTCATTTAAAAAAGGATTCATTCAAATCAGTTGACATTTGCGGTTGCTAAATAAAATCTGCGGGGTTGTGTATTTAGGAGGTGCAGTATAAGTTGTAGGAGGAGGAGCAACCGAGTCTGAAGATAAAGTTCGGCAATGAGACGTTGGTGCTGGACACGTGGGTGCGCAAAGTCTTCTACGACGTCAGTTGCACGGCGCTGCGGTCGGGGATAAACGCTCACTTGAAGCACAATCTTATGCTCAGGGAGATCTTCGGACTGGGACCTCCTCTGGACGGGGCTGCCGTGCTCAGACAGTACAGCAAAACTGAGAGAGTGAGCATTTTCTTTCACTAGACTCTGTTAAGTTAAACTTAGTCACCTAACTACCGCTTTAAGTCCACTAAGCTGACCAAGTCCTTATTGGGGGCAGTCTCCTAATATACTGGAGGAATGTCAAATCACCAAAGTTTAGGTCAAATGTGTGGATGCAACCACATAGTAGTCATAATTAGGTTTCTGTTTTAAAAACCAGTTTTTCAAACTCTGTTGTCAGTAAGTTGCAGGTTTAGAAACCACTTCTTACGCTGGGGAAAATCTTGACGTATATGAGACGAAAATAGTAACGAAGGATAATCGAAGATGGCATTACCGTTTCCTCAGACTTTTAATTAAATTTGAGCTGAAAAGTTTTCAAATCGATCGCAGAATAGTAAAAAATGTTATACCGTACAAAAATTATGGACAGTTTTCTCATTTTTAACACATTTAAGGCTAAGATTGAGTAAAAATATGCGGTTAAAAAATACCGCAACCGCATACATGATGTACCACTTGGGTTACCCCTACTTGAAAATGGCTGACCGCTCTATGCCCGGAGACAATTGAGAAATTTATCCGACCCAAAAATACAAGCGCTAGTTAAGTAGCAACGCAGGTACTAACAAACTGGATCAGAAATCATTAATTTTTAGGCGTTTCTGGTGTTGATATTTAAGATATGTTTTAGAAGCAATTTCTGTCATTCATGCTTGTTTTTAGCTCTTAAACACTGTTTGACAACTACAGTATAGCCTGATTATTAAGTGCTATAAACGCATTTCCAGATTGGACTCCCCCTTGGCGAAACCCGTTACATTTATGCGCACCAGACATATCAAAAAATAGTGAAATAGCAGGTGTTATCAATCGGTCCTATTATGGTATATTTTCAGTTGGCCATCCAGTCCTCTATATCAAAGGCTCGAACGCTGCATCGTGGTAAACAACGGGACAAGCGCGTGGCTAATTTTGACGCCTGATCGATTGGTTGATTGAAACTACTGGTGTAGGAACAGATTTTTATTTGTGAAAATTGGTTGGGTTTTGCTTGCCGGATGCTTCTATGTTTAAAACGATCAATCAGTCAGAATAACCTAATTGTTCGCTGCGTTTATAAACGGTGCCAATTACGAGACTGGCTTTTGTGCGTCTCTGACGCAATAACAAATCTTTTTATGAACAGCAGAAACAGTGGTGGGACGATTGATTAGATTAGTGCACTCGCGTTAAGTCCTCGACAATTTTAATGATTTCATCAGCGGTTGCCTCTTTGCGCATTCCTAAAATAGACACTGAGAGCGTGTGTTGTGCCAGAAGCAGAAGACAGACCTGTGTCGTCTGGGTAGGGCATGTTGAGTCCGTCGGTGGCCTGACACATGGAATCGCGGGGCAGATCGAGCAGGGTCTCGATCAGGTCTCCGTCGATAAAGCCGGTCGGAGGGTCGGTCCGTCTGTCAGTGTAGAACGAACGCCAGAATGTGTGCTCGCTCTTTCCCACACTCGTCACTACTTTGGCCAGTCGTGATTCCAACTCTTGTAGAAATCTGAATCACCTTATCAACTTCATAGTCTTCCTGCACCAAGCTCAGAGGGGACAGCATGTCTCCATGATTAGTTAGTAGTTGCTTGGGTTCATGGTACAAATTTTAGAGGCGAAATCATTATTTGGCATAAGATCTCGTCGAAAAATATTCAAAATAGCAATTTTTCTGGTAGACAAAAGCTGCACAGAACCAAATTTGCCAAGAGAATTTTGCTGTTTGGCTAAAAGTTCGGGTCCAGTGCGTAGTGAAGGGTGTGTAGCTCAGCCACTGATGCTGTTCACAGTAGAGAGGGGAAGGGGTGACAGGACTCACTTGAAATAATCTTCTGGCAACTGACCAATCAGTCCAATGCCACCTTCTACAGTACCGAACAAAATCGGAGTGGACAAAGGAGGTCCCGATTCACCGGTAGGGTGCTGCATTACCAAAGAGCCACGCCGGAAAACGTTGACCATCTGACCGAGGTGGTAGGCTCCCACGGTCTGCAAGAAGCGGTCACCAACTACGTAGTGAAAGATTCGTATGAATACCGGTCCTTCCTTGCTGCATTGTCATTATTTGTTTTGTGTAGCTACAGTGTACCAATAAACCTTTCACTGGTGCCGACCGAGACCCTTTCATTTTTGTTGTGTTAGTGAAAGGTTAATTTATTGGTAGCTACAGAAAACAAACAATGGCAATGCAGTAAGAAGGACTGGTACTCATAGAAATCTGTCAGTTGTAGCAGCTACCTGCAGCCGCTGTCTGTCCTCGTCAGAGGTGGCGGAGCTGTCTTTCTGACAGGTGAACAGATTGAACGAGTTCTCTGCACCCACAAATGTGTCGTCGTCTACTATTTCCACAGCCGTCATCCAGTTTGGTTGGTAATCCCTTAAAACAACACTTTTTTTAGGTGTTCAGAGGATCCACCGGAATTCCGGTACAGTGTCTGCTGGAAACGGAACTTTTCCATTTTTTTCCGTTTGGCTCTGTGGTTACGTATGCCTATTTTTATCAGAACCCGGTATACGGGACAAATCTACTAAAATGAGAGATCAAGTGACAAAGCGATGTGTCAATTTTTTCTATTACATTGTCACATAGAATGATAACATTGAAACGATTTTCGGGAAGTTTTATCTAAAATTAACTTGGCCGACCTCCCATAAATGGGACGGTTTCTGGGTCACGTGAGCGTCCCGTTTATGGAGGTCACTACTGTACTGCATTAGTGCTGACCGCATAAATAAAAAAAACTCAGGTTAGCCGTTAAAAGCCAATCAGCCTCATTTAGCCGTACCTGGCAATCTCTTCAAAAGAGCTCTCCATGCTTTTGTAGGCGAGTACACAGATGCTGCGCATTAGGTCGCCACAGAGCACAAAGTCGCCTTTGGTTTTGAGATAGAGAGCGGTTATAAAGTTGAAATGGGAGCACTCCAGCTTCAACTCCTTCTCTGGCGCCCACTCGAACAGACGCACCGATGAATTTATAGCTGCCAGCAGCTTTCCATTCAGAATGGCCAGCGAATACGGACAGCCCTTGATCTCTTTCTCGTGCACCAGCTAGAGCAAAGCAGCAAATTGCACACCTGGCAGAAGAGAAAGCACAGTTTCACTTGTAATTTGCCTTCGCCGCAGTACTGGAAAACTAGAATGCGACCTTGCTTGGCCTCTGACTCGTCTGCGTAGACCATAGCTGTGCCGACCACGAAGTACGGCTGCACGTCCTCCCCCATCTGACAGCTGAGACAGGCCGTGGCCGTTTCGTTCGCGCCGAACTGGTGAGCGTGGATGACCTGAGACCAGAAACTATTGCTATGTCCTTATACAGTCTGGGAAATAACAACATATGGTACCAGCAGACATGGGCAAAGGGGGGGCTGAGGGGGTTGGCCCCCCATCAGGCTCTGATCTCCCCCCCCCATCAGCCGGCCGCTACCCCCATCAGGAATATTTGGGAAGAATTTTGTATAGAAAATTATGATAAAAATATGCCTGGAATAGGCGTAAATGAGCTCAGAATAGCTAATTTTAACTTATTTTAATGAAAAATAAGCCAAAAAACCCTCATTTTCGCCGAAAATCGGACTTTTTGGCTTACCACCCCCTCAGCCCCCCATCAGGAATTCAAAATTCTACCCCCCATCAGCCGAAATGCTAGCCCATGTCTGGGTACCAGCACACATATATGGAAACGGTACCATACACCTTCAAGTGGTACCATATGGTACAACTTCCATATATGGTATTGGTACCATATGGTACCCCTTCGATCGAGGCCTTAGGTGATATGGGACCCCTTCGATCAAATCATAAGGGGCAATGGTACCCTTTCGATCGAGGCCTCAGGTGGCACCATATATTGTGCCGATACCTTAAGTACCGATACCATGGTACCCAGTCGTTCGGGGACTGTGGTGGTACCATAAACGGCTGACTGTTATAGAGAAAGAGGTAAAACCTCAAAGGTGTTCTGGTCGAGTACGAGGAAGGAGTATACTTCAACTTCCTCTGCTTGACCAGTGTCCAATGCACCGGCCGTTAGACTGCGATTGGCCGTAGCCGCGCTGTTAGAGGTGAACTGAGCCAGAGTTGAAGCTGACGGACGAGCCACGTTGGTGCCGTCCGCTGTTTTTACCTAAATTCCACCTTCTCAGTAAGGCAGTCTGTAAATGGCGCAAACAAGTACTTCGTATCTGCAGGTAATTACTCCAAAAGTCTGCGTTTGCGGCTGGTGAGCAATCCTTCTAGGCGTCTCGCCCAACGGAACTGTACGAATGTGCAGCTTCTGGATCTCATCCACCGTGCCTAAACACTCACTCGGATACACCACTTTGCGGCCCAACAGGCGATAAGCAATTTCTCTACATAATCATTTATAAATCACCACTTTTAGGCGAACACTAACCTTTTTTATTCGCCTACTCTCCAAATTAATAGTTGGTTCTGTCACTCTGAAAGACCCTCAACAACACACATGAAGAACGCAAACGCACCAACACAAATATCTGGTGGTGCTTAGTAAATAATTGATAAAGGAGATGTTAAGAATTAAGAATGTACTAGGGGTTACCCCTTAGCTGGAAAGGCCAACAGCCCCCCCCCCCCGAGACAGCGAGACAGGTTAAGGGACCCCGACCCAAATACAAGTATTAGTAGTGGCTCCAGTGTTGATTTTAGCAAATGTATAATTGCGTACGTGTACGTATGTACATGTCTGTCTGCTTGGTCAGGGCTACTATTTGCATATTGCGTATGCCAGTTGCCAGTTATTGTCTCTGCGTGAGTCTTATCAGCTCTGACCTTTACACTCTCGGCGCTACTTCCCTGCTGTGCGGCTGTATTATTACGACTGTATTGTTTGACTTTCGGCCCGGAATAAAAAGAACATCTAACGGTGTTCTCGCTCTACCACAAACTGCGCTGCGCTGCCCTATACCTATTCTATTATCCAGTACTAACAAACTGGCTCAGAAATAATTAATTTTTAGCCTAAAATTCGCTTGAAAAACCTTTGGAAACCGAATCTGGCGTTCCTACTGCTGATATTTAAGAGAAATCGGTGCTTTGAAAGCCCTTTTTGTCATGTTTTGCTTGTTTTTAGCTATAAAACGCTATTTGGCAGCTTAAAATAGCGGTCTTTAGCCTCCTTACTGAAAAAACCGCGCTAAAAACGCATTTCCAGGCGTTTTGGAGCTTTTTGAAATTTTAGACCACCCCCTGTGCGAACCCCCCTCGACCCCCACCTGAGGAACCCCTACCCCCCTCCCCCAGGTCGGCCCGGAGCTGTTACATGTATGTTACCACTGGAACATACGACCTCGTTTTAGATAGAATGCATTTAGATGCACGCATACACGATCATACATGGGCTGGGGGGTTGCCCACCCCCCAACTTGGTCTCGGACCCACCCAAACGACCCCACCCGCCCACCTGAAGCCGACTTTTGTTCCTGACCCCACCCAACAAAATCGCCGCGACCCCCCCCCCCAAACCGGCAGGCCCACCCCCAAATTTTCGGATTTTGACTACCCCCAACCCATTTTTCCGGCCCATGTATGCACACGATTTTATGCTCTTCACAAACTGCTTGTGTCGTGTCCGTCCCGTCCTGTCTAATCGCTTTTATATCACCCGTCAGAACTATGTTTCAAAGTGTCCATTTACAGGGAAGGATTGAATAAGATTAAGAGGCCTAGGGCCCATAACCTATAGTAAATTTTTGGGTAGCGATCTGCAGCTTTTCGTAAGCTCGATCGTTAATATGGGCTCTGTCTTATGAAACCGAAACGATAAACCTACCTAGCTAATGTGGTGGGCGTATAAATTACATTCGAATTAAAAATTATTCACTTGGCCTGTAGTCGTCCGGCCGGCCTGTAATTGTCCGGCGTTGCGCGGGTCACTTAATAACTAGCTCATTGTCCAAACCATAAATGACCGGAGGCAAACGGCTGGCCATGAATGAGCGGCCATCGACTGCCGTCAATCACGAAGTCGCCAGAAGGAAGTGCGCCATGGAGACTGTGCTAACGAAGCGCAACGCAACGGCGTTCTTCCATCAGGGCTACAATGTATGTCTATGTGGTGGACAAACGAAACCCTGACGGTGTACAGTCATGTCTCGTTAATCCGGACAAGTTAGGACCGGCCAGTTTTGTCCGGATTAGCGAATTTCCGGATTAACGAATCAAAGCTAAATCACTGTTTTTCGGGTCAAAGGTCTAAATGACAGCTTTTTGTTAGTTGCATATCAGATCCTGCAGCTGTACCTCCTAATTAAAAGTCAAAAGCTTATTTCAGCTGATTATAGCTCCTAAAAAGGCAAAAATAATCACATTCTGACTCAACGAAAAGCATTTTTCAATTGAAAATTCACACGTGAATTGAAAAATCGCGCATGAATTCTGTCCAAAATTTACCAAAAACGAATGACTTCACTATACAAATTTCGAAGTTGGGACCCCAAATCTTCTGTAGTATCATATAACAAGAGGGAAATTTGGGACCTGTCCTAATCGTGTCCGGAAGGCGAATATCCGGATTAAAGAGGTCCGGATTAACGAGACATGACTGTACTGGAAGTGTCGCTATAGAAGGATGTGCAAGGCATACATGGGCCGGGGGGGGGGTAAGGGGGGTATACCCCTCCCCCTCGGCCGGCCATACCCCCCCTCGGCCGTCCATACCACCCCCTCGGCCTTCCACCCCCCCTCCCGGAGGGAGAAAATTTCGCTTATTTAAGGCAAAATAGGCGTTTTTTGGCCTTTTTTCGGGGGGGGGGACCCCCCCCCCCCCGAGGTCTCAACCCCCCCACCCCCCCTCCGGATTTTTCCGGCCCATGTATGGTGCAAGGGGCTGCTTTCTTGTAGATTAATGTTGATTTTGCTATGCGCATTTGTCCTATTTTGCTCAAGTTGCGTTCTGCGGTCTTATTGCTGTACGTATTTAGCCCTAGGCCGGTTTATTTTATACAACCAGTAATTACTGCTTGATCGGGAGTCTGTCACTGAAACGGCGGTCATGCGGTCACAAAGCCTCATCAGTGATCTAAGAATGCGCATTGCCTGCAGTCATACCATACCATAGCCTTCCTTAAATGTCTGCACGCGCTGCCTAGAAATCTGCAGTTCCATCTATTACACTATTAATTTAGGTTGATCGCGTTTCCGTGCAGCACAACTATGCTCCTGACGCAGCCAACGTTTTAGTGATTCTACCTATTTGTATGTGAATATACAATTACGGTGGCCATTACCCTCCTCCGGTCATTTTTGGTTTGGCCAATGAGCTATTAAGTGACCTGCGCTACGCCGAACAATTAAGGGGTTGGCCGGACGATCACAGGCCGGCCGGACGATTACAGACTCAAGTGAATAAATTTTAATTCGACGAACAGAGCGTCGACGAACGGAGCGTCGACGAACCGAACAGTCGACCAACTGAACAGTAGACGAACGTAAGTCGACGAACCGAGCGTCGACGAACGGAAGTCAACGAACCGAACCTATCCCCCTGGGCCAAACCTCGCTCGACCGCCCACCTGAGGGAAACGGAAAACCCCCTACCCCCAGGTCGGCCCGGAGCTGTTACATGTATGTTAAGAAACAAATTGTAGGTGTTACATGTAGGTTAGGACTAAACCAAAGCCGAAAAGATACAATACAATCTGGCAGGCATTTCAATTTCAGGCTACGTGGTCTACTGGTTTAGCGTAGTGGTGTGGTACGCAGATGCCTTAGCAGCCTTCCATATCTAGAGCTAATTGCAACAAGCACTTTGCACGTAGAATACCCTTCCACCTTCAGGTATCTGTGTTTGTCTGTGTTGGCTCTTCCAATTAGACTGGGGATACTACAGGTACGTAAAGCATACCAATCATGAGGGTCTGTCCGTCGGACATGGCCAAGCTCTCTGTGTAGGCGGCAGTGTTGAGAGGACAGAGCTGCGAGACCAGTTTCAAGTTGACGTTGGAAAAGACCAGCTTCTGACTGCTAGAGTAGATCACTGCCGGTCGGTCGGAACAGGCGAACACGTTAGTCGAGCCTCGACTCACGAACCGCCGCAGCAGCACCGGCTGCGTCCCCAGCGTCACTTTCTTACGGTCCAGCAATGCACCTACAACCAACACTTAGATCAGTCAGAGTCAGTCAGAGTCAGTCAGTCAGAGTCAGTCAGTCAGAGTCAGTCAGTCAGTCAGTCAGTCAGTCAGTCAGTCAGTCAGTCAGTCAGTCAGTCAGTCAGTCAGTCAGAGTCAGTCAGAGTCAGTCAGTCAGAGTCAGTCAGTCAGTCAGTCAGTCAGTCAGTCAGTCAGTCAGTCAGTCAGTCAGTCAGTCAGTCAGTCAGTCAGTCAGTCAGTCAGTCAGTCAGTCAGTCAGAGTCAGTCAGAGTCAGTCAGTCAGAGTCAGTCAGTCAGTCAGTCAGTCAGTCAGTCAGTCAGTCAGTCAGTCAGTCAGTCAGTCAGTCAGTCAGTCAGTCAGAGTCAGTCAGAGTCAGTCAGTCAGAGTCAGTCAGTCAGTCAGTCAGTCAGTCAGTCAGTCAGTCAGTCAGTCAGTCAGTCAGTCAGTCAGAGTCAGTCAGAGTCAGTCAGAGTCAGTCAGAGTCAGTCAGTCAGTCAGTCAGTCAGTCAGTCAGTCAGTCAGTCAGAGTCAGTCAGTCAGTCAGTCAGTCAGTCAGTCAGTCAGAGTCAGTCAGAGTCAGTCAGAGTCAGTCAGAGTCAGTCAGTCAGTCAGTCAGAGTCAGTCAGTCAGTCAGTCAGAGTCAGTCAGAGTCAGTCAGTCAGTCAGTCAGTCAGTCAGTCAGTCAGTCAGTCAGTCAGTCAGTCAGTCAGTCAGTCAGTCAGAGTCAGTCAGAGTCAGTCAGAGTCAGTCAGAGTCAGTCAGTCAGTCAGTCAGAGTCAGTCAGTCAGTCAGTCAGTCAGTCAGTCAGAGTCAGTCAGTCAGTCAGTCAGAGTCAGTCAGTCAGTCAGAGTCAGTCAGTCAGTCAGTCAGTCAGTCAGTCAGAGTCAGTCAGAGTCAGTCAGTCAGTCAGTCAGAGTCAGTCAGTCAGTCAGTCAGTCAGAGTCAGTCAGAGTCAGTCAGTCAGTCAGTCAGAGTCAGTCAGTCAGTCAGTCAGTCAGAGTCAGTCAGTCAGTCAGTCAGTCAGTCAGTCAGTCAGTCAGTCAGAGTCAGTCAGTCAGTCAGTCAGTCAGTCAGTCAGTCAGTCAGTCAGTCAGTCAGTCAGTCAGTCAGTCAGTCAGTCAGTCAGTCAGTCAGAGTCAGTCAGTCAGTCAGTCAGTCAGTCAGTCAGTCAGTCAGTCAGTCAGTCAGTCAGTCAGTCAGTCAGTCAGTCAGTCAGAGTCAGTCAGTCAGTCAGAGTCAGTCAGTCAGTCAGTCAGTCAGTCAGTCAGTCAGAGTCAGTCAGTCAGTCAGTCAGTCAGTCAGTCAGTCAGTCAGTCAGTCAGTCAGTCAGTCAGTCAGTCAGTCAGTCAGTCAGTCAGTCAGAGTCAGTCAGTCAGTCAGTTAGAGTCAGTCAGTCAGTCAGTCAGTCAGTCAGTCAGAGTCAGTCAGTCAGTCAGAGTCAGTCAGTCAGTCAGTCAGTCAGTCAGTCAGTCAGTCAGTCAGTCAGTCAGTCAGTCAGTCAGTCAGTCAGTCAGTCAGTCAGAGTCAGTCAGTCAGTCGGTCAGAGTCAGTCAGTCAGTCAGTCAGTCAGTCAGTCAGTCAGTCAGTCAGTCAGTCAGAGTCAGTCAGTCAGTTAGAGTCAGTCAGTCAGTCAGTCAGTCAGTCAGTCAGTCAGTCAGTCAGTCAGTCAGTCAGTCAGTCAGTCAGAGTCAGTCAGTCAGTCAGTCAGAGTCAGTCAGTCAGTCAGTCAGTCAGTCAGTCAGTCAGTCAGTCAGTCAGTCAGTCAGTCAGTCAGTCAGTCAGAGTGAAGAAAGTGAGTAACCGGAAGTTCTGTCCATGTAGTAGTAGAAGAGAGTGCCGTCCCCCAGCGCAACCAGAAGGTAGAGATGACCGTCTAGAGTGGCCATCAGAATACTCCTGGGCAGGATTTCGCCGCCGAGATTCTCGCACTTCACTGTGTCCAGCTTCGGTAGCGACAGCAGACACACCGAGATGTCGGTCCATAGACCCACCGCACACAACTCCGATCGCTCCGA